>BQKZ01000696.1:83699-121298 GCA_036244855.1 Temnopleurus reevesii
ATTTTACAGAATATACTTACAAGGAATCCATCATGTCAAAGAAAAGGTAATGGAGAGGGAGTCTTCCTTCGTTATCCTCAGCAAATACATCAGCCCTGTTGTTTAGGAGAAGTTTAAGAACATTGGTGGTTGGATCCTTATCCTCGACGTAGGCTCGACATGCATAGTGTAGGGGTGTTCTGCCGTTTGAGTCCTTTGCTTGGATGTCGGCGCCATTGTCCAGGAGTTTCTGGATGACACTACAGACCTTTGCACTGGGTATGTCTGAAGAATGTCATGTGAAAGCTGATCAGCCAAAATATTTTAAGAGTCATATCAAAGAAATTGATTAAATGATAAATGACGTATCACAAAATTATGATATAAAACTCACAGACCATTTCACAGTGTCAAAATGCTTGTCCTTAATTTTGCAGCCAACTGTTTCTATTTTATCATAGATTAATATCCATGCTTTTATATATGTATTTACATAAATATATTTTGTTGCTATTTTGTGTATTTTTGTTGTAGGGCCCGCATGCTTTGAATACTGACTGGAAGACCCTACTAAAATAAAATGAAGAAATGAATAAATAATCTTTTTTATTACTTCCACTTCAAGATGTATGTTATCTTTTGCAACAGAGAGGGTGTTTCTAGAAAGCTCCATATAAAATGCAACATGAAACGTGCATTTTTAATCAAGCAAGGTCTACAATTCTAACAAAACATGCACGATAAAATAATTTTGATGGGCACATCAACTGCAACTAACTATCAATTGCAACCTTCAAGCAATACCCCCATAGTCTGTTTCATTCAAATTGAAATTTATTTCTTCATATCATAAGACTTTAATATTTGTGCCAAAATTGGTGTCTTTTCGGTTATTGTACTTTTGTCTCTTTGTTGGGGGTTATTTCCAGGTGGTACATGTACATCCTCTTATTTCTCTTTCTTCCCACAGCCTTCATCCGTCAACACATATACTGCTTAAAGGCCATTCCTAAGAACTTACTTTGATGTAACATAGTAGCATAGTGAAGAGGCGAAAGCTCTGAATGGTCAGAAGCATTTACGGTTCCAGGATTGACTAGGACATCAATCAGCTCAAACAGATCCTTTCTGTATAGATCAATATAAAAAGGTATATCAGGCCAAAAATGATAACTTGCTAGTCAGAAGTATACACAAAACCTGCTCCCCTAAACATACCATAACATTAAAAAGATGCTTACTTTCTAAAAGGTTGGATTTGAAAAAATTAAACATTTCTCATGATGAATAAAAAAGCGACTTGTACGGAGCCTAGCTCACATGTTTAGGATATAATGACGTACACACAAAGAACACGCACGTATTCAAGAAGCCATGCACTAAGCCTCACTCGAAATTAGGCTCTGTGTGTCGATCGTGAACGAGAAGTTTATTTGTTTCAAAAAATGTTTTGGCATAAACATGTAGCAATTACATTTAAACCAAAACATGTTTTTACCAAAATTTTACATATATTATTTTTATATATTTACATCACATGTCAGTCTTCCTTATAAAAAAATAATTACTTGACAATTGACTAAAATATCTAGGATATATTTTGCATGTTGTGTTAAACTTGAAAAGGTTTTAACACTTAAAAAAATTACGCTTCGCTGTAATTTCTCCAGATTAACACTGGGCCAGTGACCCAAAGAATAGGCACTTTAGTTTAAACTTTACACTTCAGATTAAAACTTTTCCCAGGAGAATAGATCTAGGGCCATACCTCAAAGCTATAATGAGAGGAGTGGCCTGTTCCTTGAAAGACTTCACATTGATGTCAGCTCCAGCGCTAACCTATCAACAAATATCAGATTAAAAACAAAGTATCAGCTATTGACGTATCGCGGCCATGAGGTTTAGACCACCACATTTCAACCATAAGGTTAAGGATTCAAACCTCTGCACTAGCATATACTGATACCAAAATAATCATCCTGAGGGAGAAATAAAATTTAGAGTGATAGATAGAGAGCAGTGCAAGGGTAATGTTTTTAACTATCACAATATAGATGAAGGTATGATAAAAGTTTCATGAAATAAGTATATAATACAAATTATTGTTGAATACAAATAAAAGAAAATGAAGAAACTATGTTTCATAAAACAATTAATCTATGAAAGTAATATATGAATAAATAGGAATAAGTATAACTTCAACTATTACAAAATAATGTTTTACAAAAGTCACAGAAGAAAATTGACTCACCAATTTCTGTACCAAAGCAACTTTGCTTTTATTCACCCCGAGAATGAGGGGTGTAAATCCATCCTTATCTTGTACATTGATCTCAGGATTGTAAGAAAGAACCAAGTCGAGGGCCGGAAAGTCTGAACTGTCGTCTGCTTTTTCTGTGACCTGACAGAGGAAATGGAGGGCAGTCTTCCCTTCTGCAATGGGAATGGACAAAGAAAAGATGACTGATATTTCATAGATGCCAACCAATATTGCATTCTTTATCAATTATACTCTACCCAGATGTGATTGGGGACTGGCTGGAAGTGACCATTGTGGTCAATATAGCATCAAGTGCTTTAATCTAAGCACCCTGGGGGAATTACTCCCTTGGGAGTGGAAATGTATATGTTGCATGATTACTTGCCTGAATCCAATAAACCTGGGTGATAATAGCTCTACAGTATTGAAAGATCCTTTAGGAGAACAGTTTGTGAAATCTAAGTGGCTACCCTGAGTAAATACAACTAATTAGTACCCGTGTTATTATCATTCTCATCATCAATATCATTACTATTATCATTATTATTATTATTATTACTATTATTACTTTTTTACACCCAGGGGTATCATAATGTATGATTGTAGCTTTTTATTTTATAGAAAATCTCTTACAAACAATCTAGATGATTTGATAAGAACCAAAAGCAAGCTTTCCTAGCTGATTCACATGATGTTTGAAGATGGGAGCAATTATGGAATGACTGGATTATAAATATATTCATCTTGAGGTACATATCTCATTGTGTAGCAAAAATAAACTACAAAAAATGTGGGCAAATTAGTGGTAGGAATAATCTAAAGTCGGTTGAAAAATGAAAATTTCATATATTGACCAAAATTGACAGACATCAAAAACAAAAATTTTCAAGTACTCTAATTTGGCTGAAAAAAATATACATCACAATAACCATATCAGTGCTGTCAGCAAATTCATAGTTGAAATCTAAATTTGGCCAAAATATGAAAATCTAATACTTTGGACCGAAATCAACAGGTCTGGGGTGCAAAAAGTGAATATAAAGGACTCTTATTATGATATAACTGGTATACATCCGCATCACATACCATTGTCACTGGCATCACCTTCTTTGGGCAAAACTCTTGCATTGACATCAGACTCAGAAACTTCAAGAAAACGCTGGAATATAAATTACAAAATGTAAATATATGATTTGACCACTGAAAAAGTCGAACAAAAATAAATTTTGTTTATTTATCACATCTCCTAGTATCAGGCCCATGAACTTATAATTAGTCAAGGGATATAAATACATAATACAATTGAATAAAAGAAAACAATCTTATCTACTAAAAATAATAAGTGCATATCTTGAGCAAATGCCTGGACATTTAATATGTGTGTCAGTTTTCGGGGGCAAAACAGACACAACAGTTTTGCAAAATTGCCCTTAAGTAATAATCAATGATTCATTAGTTCCTACATTTATTAGTGTAGCATACCGGTTGAACACAGTATTACTTTCATGGTGAACCATATCAATCAACCAGGTATGGCAATTAAGATAAACATAATTGTCTAGTTTTTCTTACCTTCAAGAAGGCTCTGGCTCTCTCCAGCTTTCCTTCATCCTGCTAACAAAAGCACATGCAAATTTGAATAAATGGGAATAATAAATGGAAAGTGTGAACATCATGACTAGTGTCCATCAGACATTTTCACTCTCATACCCAAGAGAGATGCCAACCATTCCAGAATATGCATGAGATCAAAATCGAAATATGAATGGCTCACAGCAAAACAAAAAGTGAGAGAAGGCATGTAAACAATAACCAACGCCTCAGCTATTCATTTGTAATAAAAGATTTTAATTCATATGGCAATACACCTCATGAATGTTCCAAAATAGTTGGCATCTCTGCAAATTGTGCTTCTTTGCCATGGAAAACATGAGGTACAATATTAGTGTCTTTAAAGGCATATGTCAACCTGTATGCACAATGAATATCATTATTTGTTCAGCTATTTGGCTATCTGCATTCTATTACCAAAAAAGGATAATGAAATTGGGTATTACGGCGTGTATCATTCAAATTTGAATATCTACACCAGAAAAGAGGACGAGCGACCGACCTCTAACGTCACCATCCCCAAAACGCGACAGGGGCTCAACCCCGCAGTGCATAACAGATAACTTCTTTTCATTTAATTTCTTTTCCCTTATTTTTTAATTTGATTCAACTTAATTCGTCTGTTAAGGATTTAGTTCATCAATATCAAAATGCTTAAAAACACCATTATAACGTGCCACATGAATGTTAGAATTATTATTATCATCACACCACCACAAATCAATTTGCTCCTTTCCCAATCAGCTTGGTTACTTATGGTAATAACAAATCCAGAAGATTGGCATCCATGCACAAAATCATCATACACACAATCATAATCAGAAAACTTATGATAACTACTATATAATCTTACATTTTTGGCAGATGTCTTGTTGAAGTACATGAGAGTCCATTTGAGGAGTGGGGTAAACCCCTTGGTATTTCTGCTTTGAGCAAGCTCCTTGATGAAAGAATTAATCTCTGAACCGGAGTCCGTTTCAAGTGCATCATTTTGGGGTAATCCATTTTTCATCTACAAAAGAAGGAAAATAAAGACATAACTGCAACGACAAAGGAAGGAAAAGAAAAACATAACTCCAACTACAAAAAAAAGGAAAATTAAGACATAACTCCAACTATAAGCACTGCCCATAAAAGATTCTCCTTCAAGATACTTAGCAAAACAAGAGACAATCGCAATCAATGTGCAAGCAGGAGAAAATACTTGAAAAAACATCATGGTATAACTTCTCGATGAATATATTACCATACAAGACAAAGGACAATAAATGAATAAGACATATTAAGTTATTCACAAAATATATGCTTGAGCCAAGTTTGGTCAAAATCTGTACAGCACTGCAGTTCTAAACTTATTGCAGTAACAATCTATTTTGGGTGATTTTTTACAAGTTTCTTGACCCTGTGACCTTTGACCTTTGACCCATTGAACCCAAAATCTCATCAGTTCATCCTCACATGCTTATACATACTTGAGCCAAGTCTGATCAAAATCTGTACAGCAGTTCTAAACTTATTGCAGTAACAATCTATTTTGGGTGAATTTTTACAAGTTTTTTGACCCTGTGACCTTTGACCTTTGACCCAATGAAGCCAAAATCTCATCAATTCATCCTCACATGCTTATACATACTTGAGCCAAGTCTGATCAAAATCTATACAGCAATTCTTAACTTCTTGCGGTAACAAGCTATTTTGGGTGATTTTTTACAAGTTTTTTGGCCCTGTGACCTTTGACCTTTGACCCACTAAACCCCAAATCTAAATCAGTTCATCCTCTTATGCTTATACATACTTGAACCAAGTTTGGTCAAAATCCGTCCAGCAGTTCTGAACTTATCGCGGTAACAAGGTCCGGACGGACGCACGGACGGACGGACCCGGAGGACCCGGAGGCATAAAAATCAACCCGGAGGCATAAAACCCGGAGGCATAAAAATCAATGAGCACATAAAAATCTGCTTTTCTTTAACGACCCATTCATAATTTCATTTTTAGGTACATTGATCAAATATTACTATCTTTAATTATTGTCTGATTTGCTTCAAAATTATTGTGAGCCATTCATTTAATTCTTCTACCTTCATCAACATAAGATTTCTTTAGATTGGACCAAGTCTTCAAAGACACTCACACTGTCCATAATGATGTTCAAGAGTTGCAACTGATCACCGTTAATGGAATTCTCAGCCATACGGTGTAAAAGATTCTCCTCATCCTTATCAATGATGTTGTTGAGCTGGCAGCCATTTTCGAGGAAGAATTTCACCAGGGCAATATTGATGGTACTCTGAATGTAGAATAAAAACGAATCGCAATAGGCCAGTTTACTAATAGATTCAAATCTATACATGCGTATTGCCGATGAATATAGTTACATGGTACTCCGTAGCATGTTTAAATAATTGAACTATGATAATTGCAATATCCTTTGCATACATTACTTGCTGATATGTTGGGCAAGCGTCAGGCAAACTTTTAGGTTANCAAGAAATACACTACCATAAAAAATCGGAGCATACCATCTGGGGTTTCTTGATGCCCCTTAGCCTCTGTAGCAGCTCAGCCATGATGTGGGAGCCAGCATCCAAAGCGTAGTCCAGAGGGGTTTTCCCCTCCTTATCTGCGGTATTAAGGGGAACCCCCAACCCATGGAACAGCTTTAGCATGGCCTCGTTCTGGTACGTGCCATACTCGCAGGTGCACATCATGTGGTGGATGACAGTGTGCCCTTTTGAGTCTGTCGCTGAAAGATCAACCTTGCTAAAGTTCCCTATTTTGACATCAAGCAATAAAAAATATTTGTGGGTTTGTGTATGGGCAGGGAGGGACGAGCAGTAAAGTATGTTTGAATTGAATATCTATCTATACCATTTTTTATTTTCTCATCACTGCATCACAGATTTTGCTTTATGTGTCTTCCTTCATGTGCTGAGAGTATTTATTTACCAAACAAATTTGCCATTATTCAAAATGCATATGCATGCCATTGTTCATGCTTTCATTGATTATCATAACCATCAATACGTATGTATACTGGTCGATGGGCTTTCTCGCAGTGCCAAGATGAGCCATTTTGCTTTAAGATAAATACAGGAGAAAAGGATTGAAATTAAAAATTGAATCAAAATTTTTATCCTGGTTTTTTAACTCAAACAAACACATTATTCCTTACAAATACTGTAAAAAACAATATTCTAGCATACATTAATCTTAGCGAATTCACTTAATTTCGGATATTTTCATGCTTTAAAAGACCATTCGACCAAAAGTCTATGAGCATCATAATATGTAAAACTTTTCGATAATCTATGATCACTACATTGGCAAATATAAAACCTCAGCAAAAATTTCAACTCACATATTAGTTTAAAAATGTTACCTTGATCTGTATCATTCTCTACGTCCTCTTGGTTTCCATCATGGTCCATCTCCTCCTCATCATCATCATCCTCTTCCATGTTGACATCATCTCCGTGAAGGGCAGCATCGCTTGTTCCTCCAGCTGGATATGTAAAAAATTTCAGAATGGAATACAAAATAAATGTGAATCATACAATTTTAAACAACTTGTCCCAAGAGGAGAATAAGGAATTATTCATCAAAAGTAAAGGAGAGTTTACAAGCAGAGACCTGAAGCTATTTGTTCACGACGTGCCGACTACCAATGAGAGTTTTTTATGGGCATTCGCAACAATCCCCATAGTACTTCTTCCACTAGGTCTAAAAATGCAATTTTATATCATATTTTTAGAGATCTATATATGAAAAAAAGAAAATAGACTTACATTTCCATTGCTTGACCCCAAAGGATCCAACAGATATATTTGCCCTTTTCCTGTTCTTGGAAGTTGAGGTCCTTGCAAGCATGGAATTGATCTTGGTAGGATCGTACTCATGATTCAGTAGCACTTGCACAAGATCCATGTCATTCTAAAAGTAATAAAAGCAATAATTATGAGTAATTTGTCAATTTTGCAAAAAAGGAGCTATTCGCAATTTCTTTAGAATAAAATTTGTACAATTAGAGACAAGTTCCCCCTTTAAACCTGTCCACATTCCCCCAAATGAGGTAGCCCACAGGGTGGTTGTCATCGTGATGGAACCATTTGTATATCCTTAATTTTTATATTTGAAGTTCTATGTTTGAATTGATTCGCTGAGGGGGTTATACATTTTTTGTGAATGTTTCCAATGATTTTAACAGCAGCAAGTATATACTTTAAAGTGAGTAGAACCAACAAAGAAATTGGGCAAAATAAACAACTTCCTTAATAAAGTCTTCACAATAGCCTCCAAACACGAATTAAATTTCATGCCCTCTGCAATTTGCTTTCTTAAGGTGCTAAAAACAATTGTGAAAGCCTGAATGGGCGTTATTTGTTCTGTCCAATTTGTTTGTCCATTCTGCTCAGTGACAATTTCCACAGGGATTTACAAAAGATCTGATTACAATTCACTATTAAATGTACTACAATCACCAGTAATGTGACAAAAAAGTATTTCATCACCTTTTTGACAGCATACATGAGAGGTGTGAGCCCATCCTTCCTGGCCATGTTTGGGTTCGCTCCCATAGTGAGGAGGAACTTAACCCTCTCTAGGTTCCCAACCCTAAGAGCCACCAGTAGAGGGGTGAGGTGACCCACGGGGTGATTGCCACGGTGATGGAACCATTCCTCAAGTCTGTAAGCCTGGATTGTTTCTGGCCCCGCCCCCTCCATCCGCCAGAGGGGAACAAGGATGTTTTCGTTGAGAGATGCTCCGATCTTCACTAGCCAGCTGTACGATACGGTAAAATACAATTGCGAAGGTTTTTTTTCTTAATTTTCTAATTTTAGATTTTAGAATATATCTCACATGGAAAATAAGATTAAGAAGTGAGTGAAAAGCCAAAGGAACATTTGAAATTTCTTTTACAGGTTGTATTTTGCATGTTCATCTATAATTGTACTGTGATTTTTTTCATTTAACTGAACAGTAAAACTATATTGTGAATAAAGAATCTTGATTGAAAGAAATAGTACAAAATATAAATCCCAAAGTACAATATATTCTGATATACAACCTCTAGACTACCGTGATTCTATCCATTATTTTTCATAATAAACTGCTTGGTTTAATTCATATCAAACAATCAACAACAAAATCACAAACAAGTACTTCCTCGGAAACACGGCTTTCAGACTTTACCTCAAAAGATCTTTGTTGATATCTGTGCCTCTCCAGAAGGCTGCTGCAAGAAGATTTCTTCCCGCCAAGTCTTTACTAGTCAGTGCCTCTTTATGCTGCAGTGGATTCATGTGACCTGGAGTATAAATTCGAAATAAAAATGTCCTAAATATGTTGATTGAAGAGAGTTGATCAGATATATCATGATGTGCATATACTGATAGCCTTCATCAGAATATAATAAGTAAATATATTGTTCCAATTGCGCATATTGCACTAATGTTTCAATGGGAACTATGAACATTGCAACTTTATTTAATAACTTTAACCGATGTAAGTTAATTTATCGAAGTAATGTTTACACTGAATTGACATGAGTCTTGTGGACCAGCGGAAAAAACAATAGTTAATCTTTAATCCTGTGTCATACTTGTTGCCATGACATTTGCTCTGGTGACAATTGCTCTACGCAATAAGCCAAAGTTAAAATGTACCCTCAAACCCAAATGACCTAAATCCCTACACCATTCTAAAGCATAAACCCTATTATAGCCACCTTAACCTGACAGGTACATCTTGTGAAAAATTTGGACCGGAGCAATTGTCGCTGATGTGCATGTTGGGTCACCAATATACTTACCCCAAAAGAGATTTGCGAGTTCCAGGTTTTCTGAGAGGACGGCATATGTGAGAGGTGTACATCTAAATTGGTCATACATGCAGCTAAGACTTCCATCTATTGAGAGAAGTTCTTCTGCCACCTGTGAAGAGATAAGAAAAGTTGACTTTGTCTTGATCAAAGACCTTTGAATATATGATTCACTTCAGTTCGGTAAAATTTGATTCGCCGATTCTGAAGTTAATGCAATAACAGGGTTTTGAATGGACAGATATTTAGACACACAGATGCACTGACAATCTAACAACATTATGCCTCTTGAACTATTTTTGGTGGTGGTGTTTACATAAAAAAGTTATGCTAAACAACGAAATAGGTAATATTAGTGTTCATTATATCCAACAAGATTACAGATCCAGCTGATACCTTATTGGCTTGTTCGTCGGCACGCTGGAAAGCCAGGACGTGAAGTAGATTCTGTTGCTTCCCATCTACACCATCCAGGCCACGTCCTTGGGATTTAGAAATCAGGCTGAGGGCCATCTGGAATCTGTGTTCCTTAATGGCTGCCTGTAATGATAATAATAATGTTTTGTTTACCTAGTGTTATCACTTCATTTTATTGTCTGCTGGTTGTGGGCATTGCATAATATACATTACAAGTCCCCTGAGTGGTGTGTCATCAAGCATTATGATGAAAAATTTGCAGATGCCTCTATCTTTTATGCTGTCGAAGCACACTGCGAGAAAACATACGATCTTTGAATTGGAAACTGTCCCAACATGGGTCAAGCATACCTGCCAACATTGAAAAATTTCAAATCAACCACTTACCGATTGAGGGACAGCGTCAATATGATGAAAGAATTTGGTACAGTTTTCTGTACACTGTTCGAGGCCAATAATGGCAGCAATTAAGAATTGATTTTTAACCGATATCATGGGTAGGGGGGGGGGGGCATTGTTTCACGATATCATGACCATACGCTGAATTAGAAAATAATAATCAGGACATTGGGATCATCATCCCGAATGTCCAAACAATCCCGTGGAAATCATTACAGCTGGAAAGCTATAATCTAGACTGAAGTTATTGCATGATCATCGTTTACCAGCCAGCGAAAGGAGAGATTTGTGTATACCTTGATTGGTGTGATGTAGGGCACATTAGACTTCTCCAGTCTATCCATGAGCAGAAACAGGATTCCCTGCCACTGGTTCTGTACCACTCTCCTAAACAGCGACTCAGCGACGGTTGGCATGAAGACCGTCTGACGTCTGAGTGCCTTCCACTGCCAGATGTGGCCTCCTTTCTTCCTATCTTCCTCTTCTTTATTCATCCTGGCTCTCTTGTCTTCCTCTGCTCTGAGATCCTCAAGGCGGGTCACATTGACAGAGATATCGGCTCCCTGTTGCAGAAGGAATATTACCACACTGAAACAAAAGACAGAGAGATTTTTAAGTATTAGGGACAGGTGTTATTTTAGCACAAATTCAATGACTTTTTCTTCATCAAATTGGCTAAACTGAACAAGTCTAATTTTTCTCTTTATCATACCTAAAGGTTATTTGACTCTCTATAGTTTGACTCTGAAAAGTTTGTTAAAAAGTGAATTCTATGTAATTCTGAGTTCAAATTCATATATCTGGCATATTTTAAGACCCTTAAAGCCATTGTGTAACATTGTTTTCATTTTAAAAATTCTCAACTGCCAGATCTTAGAGGTTATCTGAAAGGTTGATGGTGCATATAAACTAAAGTGGGAAAATATTAGGCTTTAAAATCAACGTTTAGTGCTTGAAACAAGCGAAAATCTAAAACGTCGCCTCCATAGGCTTTGTACAGGAATTAATGCATCATTTTGACGCTTTAATTCAATGTACATATATATCTTGATAGTGCATGAATAATTTTCTTTATTTTTGGATCCTCTGTTGATTGTTCATCCATCTGAATGTATTTAGATAGGACAGACAGCTTAGTTTGAGAATTTTTTAAATTGTGCAACTACAATGTGTGACAATGTCTTTAAGCAAAATTACTGAAACAGTATGTAACATATACTAAATCATCCTGAACAAGTAGACAAATTCGAGAGGCATATTTTCAAATAAGGGAATTCTTAACCATAGAGGTAAGGTGCAATCTTTTTGTGACATTTTGTACAAAGCTTGGAATTCCTCATTTTACATGATATAAAAACAAATGCACTTTGAATTTTGAGCCTGTATTCAGTACAATGCGGCGTTACATTCATGAGTTAAGGCAAGTGGAAAAAACACCATTTCTACATTTACATTGGTTTTTCTTTTTCACAACTTTTAACGTAACATGTCTTGGTTGATGTTTCTACCATACCATTCAAGAAACGTGAAAATAAGAGATTTTTTTTTAATTGTGATCCATTAAAATTAGATTTTGACCTCCCAGACTTTCTGTTCCTTACAGGCTTGATCGACAGCCATACTGTAGCACTTTTCTATGACTGTATCATTAAAGCTCATGGAAGAATTAGATATCTGTCTCACCTAATATGCTCTCCTATACATGCCATGGAAAGTGGAGTATTTCCAACATTATCTTTCATGTCCATGTTGCTCACACACTGCAAATAGGAAGGTACAGACTTGTTTGTCATAGCCAATAAATGACATAGCTCCCACAATATGAATATACCAACTGCTGCCCTAAGAATAGCTATCAGCTGACAACATTTCTTTAAGGAAAACCCTTCTGTTGATCAACTATCAAGGTAAAACAGCACTGTATTGTTTTCCAAACCATAATATAAAAATGACCGCAGTTTTACATGCTGGGTATTTGGCTAATGAGCATGAAACTCAAGTCAGGGGTATTTACCAAAAAAGGTCAATACTACACTGTTCTTAATCAAGATCATTACAAAGAAACATTCACTGTGTTTTCCACATAAGACTGGGTGCATGAACAGAAGAGGGTTTACAATTTTTTATTAATCAAACAATTTTTTTTGTTCCTGGATAATAACATGCATGTAAGTTAACATGAAATTTTTCTTTGAGATAAATGAGCAGGGGCTATTACATCAATGACTCCTATATGAAAAGATATTATAACAAGCCTATGTATACTATTTGAAAACATTCAGCAAGCCACTAAGCCTTTTACCATCTTTTTCAGAGTCTTCCTTTTTCCTAATTTCTTGAAATCGCAAAACTCTACTTATTTGATCGGTATGCGCCAATCAAAACCATAGTTTCATACAAGTCTTGTAAAGAGTACAGACTGCGAATGAATGGAAATGCACTTTAAACTTGCAAATGATTTTTTATTGATTGCAAATCTGTAGCAACACCCCCTAAGATAATATATAGAATTGAAATATATCTTACTCCAGCCATGTCCATGAGTGAGATGATAGCTCCTCTGAGTGCCGCTGCATGGATGGGCGTTTGTCCATTCTTATCTTGATGATCTATCTTCGTCTTCCTCATTGCATCTTTCAGTAAACTCACTGCCTCAATGGGATCGATTGCAGACTTGTTGTCACAGCTATAAAATCAATATGAATTGATGTTCAAATATTTATTTATTTATCTACTTATTTGTGCATTCTACGATTCACAATCATACCAAGAGAATAATACAAAGGGTTACAATCATGAACGCAGAATAATACAGAGTATGACATACATAGCAATTGACATTCCAAAATATGTTTGTGCAAAATATGATATTGCCCAATGTGGAAACAGGAAGACTGAGGTTTGGCATCATAAGCTAATAGAGCTTGTCAAGTATTGCTAGACCTGATAAATTTAATCTATTAACAATCAGAATCATTATGCAATAATACCCATTAACTACAAAAAAAAAGTTCAACAACAATGCTCTAAAGCCAATGACACTTTTGTCCATATTTGACTCTTTTGATTTGACCTAAATATCTACTCCATTTGAAATGAATAAGATAGAGTCACTAGGTAAAAAACCTTTTGGTTTCACAACATATACATACTAAGAATCCGTCATGTAAAAAAAAGAGGTAGTGTAGAGGCAGTCTCCCTTCGCTATCCTCGGCAAAGACATCAGCCTTGTTGTTGAGTAGAAGCTTGAAAACATTGATGTGAGATCACTGTTCTAAATGAACTTCCTTAATAGTCAATTTTTACAAAATTTCTTTATCATGGTCAAAACTTAGCATTTTACAGAATATACTTACAAGGAATCCATCATGTCAAAGAAAAGGTAATGGAGAGGGAGTCTTCCTTCGTTATCCTCAGCAAATACATCAGCCCTGTTGTTTAGGAGAAGTTTAAGAACATTGGTGGTTGGATCCTTATCCTCGACGTAGGCTCGACATGCATAGTGTAGGGGTGTTCTGCCGTTTGAGTCCTTTGCTTGGATGTCGGCGCCATTGTCCAGGAGTTTCTGGATGACACTACAGACCTTTGCACTGGGTATGTCTGAAGAATGTCATGTGAAAGCTGATCAGCCAAAATATTTTAAGAGTCATATCAAAGAAATTGATTAAATGATAAATGACGTATCACAAAATTATGATATAAAACTCACAGACCATTTCACAGTGTCAAAATGCTTGTCCTTAATTTTGCAGCCAACTGTTTCTATTTTATCATAGATTAATATCCATGCTTTTATATATGTATTTACATAAATATATTTTGTTGCTATTTTGTGTATTTTTGTTGTAGGGCCCGCATGCTTTGAATACTGACTGGAAGACCCTACTAAAATAAAATGAAGAAATGAATAAATAATCTTTTTTATTACTTCCACTTCAAGATGTATGTTATCTTTTGCAACAGAGAGGGTGTTTCTAGAAAGCTCCATATAAAATGCAACATGAAACGTGCATTTTTAATCAAGCAAGGTCTACAATTCTAACAAAACATGCACGATAAAATAATTTTGATGGGCACATCAACTGCAACTAACTATCAATTGCAACCTTCAAGCAATACCCCCATAGTCTGTTTCATTCAAATTGAAATTTATTTCTTCATATCATAAGACTTTAATATTTGTGCCAAAATTGGTGTCTTTTCGGTTATTGTACTTTTGTCTCTTTGTTGGGGGTTATTTCCAGGTGGTACATGTACATCCTCTTATTTCTCTTTCTTCCCACAGCCTTCATCCGTCAACACATATACTGCTTAAAGGCCATTCCTAAGAACTTACTTTGATGTAACATAGTAGCATAGTGAAGAGGCGAAAGCTCTGAATGGTCAGAAGCATTTACGGTTCCAGGATTGACTAGGACATCAATCAGCTCAAACAGATCCTTTCTGTATAGATCAATATAAAAAGGTATATCAGGCCAAAAATGATAACTTGCTAGTCAGAAGTATACACAAAACCTGCTCCCCTAAACATACCATAACATTAAAAAGATGCTTACTTTCTAAAAGGTTGGATTTGAAAAAATTAAACATTTCTCATGATGAATAAAAAAGCGACTTGTACGGAGCCTAGCTCACATGTTTAGGATATAATGACGTACACACAAAGAACACGCACGTATTCAAGAAGCCATGCACTAAGCCTCACTCGAAATTAGGCTCTGTGTGTCGATCGTGAACGAGAAGTTTATTTGTTTCAAAAAATGTTTTGGCATAAACATGTAGCAATTACATTTAAACCAAAACATGTTTTTACCAAAATTTTACATATATTATTTTTATATATTTACATCACATGTCAGTCTTCCTTATAAAAAAATAATTACTTGACAATTGACTAAAATATCTAGGATATATTTTGCATGTTGTGTTAAACTTGAAAAGGTTTTAACACTTAAAAAAATTACGCTTCGCTGTAATTTCTCCAGATTAACACTGGGCCAGTGACCCAAAGAATAGGCACTTTAGTTTAAACTTTACACTTCAGATTAAAACTTTTCCCAGGAGAATAGATCTAGGGCCATACCTCAAAGCTATAATGAGAGGAGTGGCCTGTTCCTTGAAAGACTTCACATTGATGTCAGCTCCAGCGCTAACCTATCAACAAATATCAGATTAAAAACAAAGTATCAGCTATTGACGTATCGCGGCCATGAGGTTTAGACCACCACATTTCAACCATAAGGTTAAGGATTCAAACCTCTGCACTAGCATATACTGATACCAAAATAATCATCCTGAGGGAGAAATAAAATTTAGAGTGATAGATAGAGAGCAGTGCAAGGGTAATGTTTTTAACTATCACAATATAGATGAAGGTATGATAAAAGTTTCATGAAATAAGTATATAATACAAATTATTGTTGAATACAAATAAAAGAAAATGAAGAAACTATGTTTCATAAAACAATTAATCTATGAAAGTAATATATGAATAAATAGGAATAAGTATAACTTCAACTATTACAAAATAATGTTTTACAAAAGTCACAGAAGAAAATTGACTCACCAATTTCTGTACCAAAGCAACTTTGCTTTTATTCACCCCGAGAATGAGGGGTGTAAATCCATCCTTATCTTGTACATTGATCTCAGGATTGTAAGAAAGAACCAAGTCGAGGGCCGGAAAGTCTGAACTGTCGTCTGCTTTTTCTGTGACCTGACAGAGGAAATGGAGGGCAGTCTTCCCTTCTGCAATGGGAATGGACAAAGAAAAGATGACTGATATTTCATAGATGCCAACCAATATTGCATTCTTTATCAATTATACTCTACCCAGATGTGATTGGGGACTGGCTGGAAGTGACCATTGTGGTCAATATAGCATCAAGTGCTTTAATCTAAGCACCCTGGGGGAATTACTCCCTTGGGAGTGGAAATGTATATGTTGCATGATTACTTGCCTGAATCCAATAAACCTGGGTGATAATAGCTCTACAGTATTGAAAGATCCTTTAGGAGAACAGTTTGTGAAATCTAAGTGGCTACCCTGAGTAAATACAACTAATTAGTACCCGTGTTATTATCATTCTCATCATCAATATCATTACTATTATCATTATTATTATTATTATTACTATTATTACTTTTTTACACCCAGGGGTATCATAATGTATGATTGTAGCTTTTTATTTTATAGAAAATCTCTTACAAACAATCTAGATGATTTGATAAGAACCAAAAGCAAGCTTTCCTAGCTGATTCACATGATGTTTGAAGATGGGAGCAATTATGGAATGACTGGATTATAAATATATTCATCTTGAGGTACATATCTCATTGTGTAGCAAAAATAAACTACAAAAAATGTGGGCAAATTAGTGGTAGGAATAATCTAAAGTCGGTTGAAAAATGAAAATTTCATATATTGACCAAAATTGACAGACATCAAAAACAAAAATTTTCAAGTACTCTAATTTGGCTGAAAAAAATATACATCACAATAACCATATCAGTGCTGTCAGCAAATTCATAGTTGAAATCTAAATTTGGCCAAAATATGAAAATCTAATACTTTGGACCGAAATCAACAGGTCTGGGGTGCAAAAAGTGAATATAAAGGACTCTTATTATGATATAACTGGTATACATCCGCATCACATACCATTGTCACTGGCATCACCTTCTTTGGGCAAAACTCTTGCATTGACATCAGACTCAGAAACTTCAAGAAAACGCTGGAATATAAATTACAAAATGTAAATATATGATTTGACCACTGAAAAAGTCGAACAAAAATAAATTTTGTTTATTTATCACATCTCCTAGTATCAGGCCCATGAACTTATAATTAGTCAAGGGATATAAATACATAATACAATTGAATAAAAGAAAACAATCTTATCTACTAAAAATAATAAGTGCATATCTTGAGCAAATGCCTGGACATTTAATATGTGTGTCAGTTTTCGGGGGCAAAACAGACACAACAGTTTTGCAAAATTGCCCTTAAGTAATAATCAATGATTCATTAGTTCCTACATTTATTAGTGTAGCATACCGGTTGAACACAGTATTACTTTCATGGTGAACCATATCAATCAACCAGGTATGGCAATTAAGATAAACATAATTGTCTAGTTTTTCTTACCTTCAAGAAGGCTCTGGCTCTCTCCAGCTTTCCTTCATCCTGCTAACAAAAGCACATGCAAATTTGAATAAATGGGAATAATAAATGGAAAGTGTGAACATCATGACTAGTGTCCATCAGACATTTTCACTCTCATACCCAAGAGAGATGCCAACCATTCCAGAATATGCATGAGATCAAAATCGAAATATGAATGGCTCACAGCAAAACAAAAAGTGAGAGAAGGCATGTAAACAATAACCAACGCCTCAGCTATTCATTTGTAATAAAAGATTTTAATTCATATGGCAATACACCTCATGAATGTTCCAAAATAGTTGGCATCTCTGCAAATTGTGCTTCTTTGCCATGGAAAACATGAGGTACAATATTAGTGTCTTTAAAGGCATATGTCAACCTGTATGCACAATGAATATCATTATTTGTTCAGCTATTTGGCTATCTGCATTCTATTACCAAAAAAGGATAATGAAATTGGGTATTACGGCGTGTATCATTCAAATTTGAATATCTACACCAGAAAAGAGGACGAGCGACCGACCTCTAACGTCACCATCCCCAAAACGCGACAGGGGCTCAACCCCGCAGTGCATAACAGATAACTTCTTTTCATTTAATTTCTTTTCCCTTATTTTTTAATTTGATTCAACTTAATTCGTCTGTTAAGGATTTAGTTCATCAATATCAAAATGCTTAAAAACACCATTATAACGTGCCACATGAATGTTAGAATTATTATTATCATCACACCACCACAAATCAATTTGCTCCTTTCCCAATCAGCTTGGTTACTTATGGTAATAACAAATCCAGAAGATTGGCATCCATGCACAAAATCATCATACACACAATCATAATCAGAAAACTTATGATAACTACTATATAATCTTACATTTTTGGCAGATGTCTTGTTGAAGTACATGAGAGTCCATTTGAGGAGTGGGGTAAACCCCTTGGTATTTCTGCTTTGAGCAAGCTCCTTGATGAAAGAATTAATCTCTGAACCGGAGTCCGTTTCAAGTGCATCATTTTGGGGTAATCCATTTTTCATCTACAAAAGAAGGAAAATAAAGACATAACTGCAACGACAAAGGAAGGAAAAGAAAAACATAACTCCAACTACAAAAAAAAGGAAAATTAAGACATAACTCCAACTATAAGCACTGCCCATAAAAGATTCTCCTTCAAGATACTTAGCAAAACAAGAGACAATCGCAATCAATGTGCAAGCAGGAGAAAATACTTGAAAAAACATCATGGTATAACTTCTCGATGAATATATTACCATACAAGACAAAGGACAATAAATGAATAAGACATATTAAGTTATTCACAAAATATATGCTTGAGCCAAGTTTGGTCAAAATCTGTACAGCACTGCAGTTCTAAACTTATTGCAGTAACAATCTATTTTGGGTGATTTTTTACAAGTTTCTTGACCCTGTGACCTTTGACCTTTGACCCATTGAACCCAAAATCTCATCAGTTCATCCTCACATGCTTATACATACTTGAGCCAAGTCTGATCAAAATCTGTACAGCAGTTCTAAACTTATTGCAGTAACAATCTATTTTGGGTGAATTTTTACAAGTTTTTTGACCCTGTGACCTTTGACCTTTGACCCAATGAAGCCAAAATCTCATCAATTCATCCTCACATGCTTATACATACTTGAGCCAAGTCTGATCAAAATCTATACAGCAATTCTTAACTTCTTGCGGTAACAAGCTATTTTGGGTGATTTTTTACAAGTTTTTTGGCCCTGTGACCTTTGACCTTTGACCCACTAAACCCCAAATCTAAATCAGTTCATCCTCTTATGCTTATACATACTTGAACCAAGTTTGGTCAAAATCCGTCCAGCAGTTCTGAACTTATCGCGGTAACAAGGTCCGGACGGACGCACGGACGGACGGACCCGGAGGACCCGGAGGCATAAAAATCAACCCGGAGGCATAAAACCCGGAGGCATAAAAATCAATGAGCACATAAAAATCTGCTTTTCTTTAACGACCCATTCATAATTTCATTTTTAGGTACATTGATCAAATATTACTATCTTTAATTATTGTCTGATTTGCTTCAAAATTATTGTGAGCCATTCATTTAATTCTTCTACCTTCATCAACATAAGATTTCTTTAGATTGGACCAAGTCTTCAAAGACACTCACACTGTCCATAATGATGTTCAAGAGTTGCAACTGATCACCGTTAATGGAATTCTCAGCCATACGGTGTAAAAGATTCTCCTCATCCTTATCAATGATGTTGTTGAGCTGGCAGCCATTTTCGAGGAAGAATTTCACCAGGGCAATATTGATGGTACTCTGAATGTAGAATAAAAACGAATCGCAATAGGCCAGTTTACTAATAGATTCAAATCTATACATGCGTATTGCCGATGAATATAGTTACATGGTACTCCGTAGCATGTTTAAATAATTGAACTATGATAATTGCAATATCCTTTGCATACATTACTTGCTGATATGTTGGGCAAGCGTCAGGCAAACTTTTAGGTTATCAAAACCACATTTTGTGTATAGAGTCCAAATAAAATTTGCATCTTTTAAAAACCTGCCTATGAAGTGATAAAGGAAGTAGGCATTAAGGGAGGCAGGAGGGAGAAGTCTGAAAAAACGAATCACCGAAGCATGGGTAATTACATATCGTTGATACACAGGATGTAACCTATCCATTCTTATTGCTACCCATCTTTTATAGTCTGTCTGCTGTTCCAAATCAAAGCAAAATGTCCAGCCCAATTAAAATAATGAGTTACATTATGAATGTTTCTTTTTCAGGTCCAGGAGGAATGAGGTGGAATGGTAAGGACAGATATTCTTCAGGTTTGACATACGAATTAGAGAATAATATAGATATAGAAAAAATTAATAATTCACCAAGCTTTGAATTTTTATTTGTCATATCTTACCATCTTGAGAGCTATGTCGAGGGCTGTTGTTACATCAGAGGTCTTAGCATGGATATCACATCCTTTGGAGATGAGGTAGGTTGCCATGTCAATACAAATCTTTTTCCTTTCATCTCTCTTGTCATCTGGACCCTATAATAATAACAATAATATTGGCATTTATAAAGCTCTCTTACAGAAATATGTATCACAGCGCTTTGCAGTATTGTGTAACTTAATTGATAATTGATTACCTACACAAAATACAAAACAACAAATTAATTAAGTACTAAAGAGGAACCTGCACAAAATATAAAGAACAAATTATTTAACTAGTAAAGAGGAAGGTTTTTAAGGAATGTTGAAAGATAGCAAGAGAAGAAGAAGATCAAACAGCCTGAGGGAGATTATTCCAGAGATGTGGTGCAGAAATGGAAAAGGATCGATCCCTGAAGCGTGTGCAACTTCTTGGAACTGAGAGCAAGGTTGGGTCGTTGCTAGATCTAAGACTATGCCTTCCTGGTTGATGCACCGATAGAAGGTTTTGGAGATAGGAGGGAGCCATCTGTAGTTAACCCTAGTTAACATTAAAACTCATGGTAATGAAATAAATAAATGGGAAGACAAATTGTGTATACAATTCTAACTTAAATTTCTTTAGAGGACTAAATACAGAACATTCTAGCATTGCATGTAAAATTTCAAACAAAACATATTGGGTAAAGCTTTAATCGGAGTATGTAAAAATGATTTGCGATAGGCCATAACAATTTTGCCACTTTCTCCATAATTCTGGAATAGCACGATTTGTGGAAAATGTTGCCAACTAGATTTTCCATCGTAAAATATCTAAATTTCATCTTTGAAGAGTGAGGAATTATTAATGGTGTTTAATTCTTTAAATATCTACAGACTAACCTCTTGAAACTTTGCAGCTGCCAAGTGATGAAGCTGTAAGAAAAAAATAGAAATAAATCACAATATTATAGAACATCGTCACTTATCTGCTTGTCACAATTCAATAATTTTGTAATGCAAGATAGAGCTTAGGAACATATAATGCATATAAAATTGTTATTTGTCATTTGAAATAAAACATCATTTTATTATTTCTGAAACAGGTTGCTTGAAAAACATTCACAGTTTTTGTACTTTTTATAAATTCATTATACAATACGGCATACCTCAATTTGATTAGTTATGTACACAATCATTACTCATCTTTTTGACACTGTGTAATCTTTGCACCCTGCAAGAATTCTGAACAAACTATCACTGATCCATAGGTGTGTTAGTCATTATGATAGTGAATTATCATTTGGATAGACTTTTATTATAGGGAAAAATGATATTATTGATAATTTCAAAGCCAGCAAGTAGACGCGGGACCACTGAATAGAACTGATATAGCTGCAATCACGGGAGACATGCGCTTCAGAATTAGCTAAGAGCTCTACATTACATCAATGCTGAGCTTGGTTTACTTTGTGTTAATGCAGAAGTGTGCTGTCTCTGTGATGGTTTATGAAATCATCAACGACATGATAGAATTTCTTACTGCAGTCCAATCGTTGGCATCCTTGAGCGTCACACTGGCGTTCTTCTCCTCCACCAGGTACTTGAGCTGCTCCAACATCTCAGGGGTCAACTGACTGACCGTCAGCATTACGATTGTCCAGCCATCTGCATCCCGGAAATTTACATCAGCTTTTGAGTGTTCCAGAAGTAGGTCTGCGCAGCCTACGTGGCCCTTCATGAAGGCAACAGCTAGAGGTGGCACCTGTTAGAGGATAAATCCATGATTAACATTAAAGCATATTCTATCTCAGGGGTCAACTGACCAGCCGTCAGCATCAAAATCGTCTAGCCATATGCATCATTGAAATTCAAGTCAACATTTTAGTCTCCTAGAGGTAGGTCTGCGCATTCTATGTGGCTCTTCATGAAGGCAACGGGGAGAGGTAGGACTTTAGGTGGATAAAACAATGATTTACGCCTGCCCGGCATTTAGCTAGCTTGTTTTAATCAATCTGCATATCTAATATGGCCCTTTAATAAGGCAACAAATAGAGGTGTATCTTGTTTACATAATGAGACAATGATTAAAATCAATGTGAGTGTCTGCTAATTGCTCCATTATGGCTCTTCATAGGTGCAATGGTTAAAAATGGGACCTTTTTAGAGCATAATACAATGATTCAAATCAGCGATAGAGTCTTTCTAATCAGTCTTTGTATTAAACATGGCAATCCATGAGGACAATCGATAGGCATTGAAAAGAGTTGACAATGATTCACATTAGTGTAAGATAATTCCTGACTGTCTGCGCCTCTTCATGAAATTTTTTCTCCACATAATTCATATTTCTGATATTTTTCTCTGTCGCATAACCAAAAGAGTGAATAATTCATAAGAATTGAACTCACCTTCCAATCATTAAGAGCATTCGGGTCAGCACCAGCCGAAAGCAGAAGCCTAAGAACGAACCACCAGCCATAGGCAGCAGAATAGTGAAGAGAAGTATTCCCTGATGAGTCGCGTGCATTCGGGTCACATCCTTTGCGTAGCAGGAATGCAGCTACAGGACAGTGCCCATTCATGGCAGCCAGCATTAGAGGTGTGCGCTTCAGTTTATCTTTAAAAAATCATAATTTAGAAGAAAAGGATAATGAATGGTTGGTCTAAAAGGGGTCCTAAATTCTTTTTATTACGTTAATTTGAAGAATTAGATTGGAATATAAGGTCACTTCCATTCAGACTAATGTTTTGCATCATATTAGCTCATATCAAATTTCTGACACCCAAAATCAGGTGATTTCCAAATGGTGACACTTGATATCCTGATGTCCCATTGCTGACACCTTAAAAGCTGATATCTCACTGCTGACACCCTTTAAGCTTACACAAGTATATTTCCCACTACTGACACCTCATTGCCGAGATATCCACCATAGACACTAATGTGCCACTGGTGTCATCTTATAAACTGATTTCCCACTGCTGACACCTTATAAATTGATATCCCAAATGATAGCACCTTATAAACTAATATCTCACTGCTGACACCTTATGTACTAAAATCCCACTGCTGACACCTTATCTACTGATATCCCACTGCTAACACCCCATATACTGATATCCCACTGCAGACACCTTATCAATTGATATCCCATTGCTGACACCATATCAACTGATATCCTACTGCTGACACCTTACAAACTTACATTCTGTTGCTGACACCTTATCAACTGATATCCCATTGCTGACACCCTATCAACTGATGTCCTACTGCTGACACCATATCAACTGATATCCCATTGCTGACACCTTATCAACTGATATCCTGCTGCTAACATCTTATAAACTGATATCCCACTGCTGACAAATTATAAACTGATATCCCATTGATTACCTTATAAGTTGATATCCCACTGCTGACACCTTATAAGCTGATATCTCACTGCTGACACCTTATAAGCTGATATATCCCATTGAAGATACCTTATAAGTTGATATCCCACTACTACCTTATAAACTGATATCTCACTGCGAATATCTTATAAACTGATATCCCACTGCTGACAAATTATTAACTGATACCCCACTGCTGACACCTTATAAATTGATGTCCCACTGCTGACACCTTATAAACTGATATCCCACTGCTGACACCTTATAAACTGATATCCCACAACTAATACCTTATAAAATGATATCCCACTGCTGACACCATATGAACTGATATCCCACCACTCACACTTAATTGACTGATATCTTACAGCATACACAATGTCAACTGATATCACACTGTTGACACCTCATAAACTGATATCCCACTGCCTGACACCTAAATAGCTAATATCCCAACGCTAATACTCTATAAACCTATACCACACTTCTGATACTTCATACACCAGGGTGAGTGTGAATATCTTACCTCAGTGATCGAGTTTAGCACCACATCCTGCAAAGAGCTTGACTGTATGGAGGTGGCCCTGTTCGCATACTACAATGAATGGAGTGAGTGTAAATGACCTACTTCTCTGGTCGAGTTTAACAAAATATTCTGCCATGAGCTTGACTGTATGGAGGCGGCCCTATTCACATGCTACCAAGAATGTAGTCAGGTTGTTATTGAAAAAAAACTTACCTATCTGATCCAGTACAGCGTTACTTTTATGCCACGAGTGGTTGGAAATTACCCTGTTCACATGCGTCAATGAATGGAGTGAGTGTGAATGACTTACCTCTCTGCTCAAGTTTAACACCATTTTCTGCCATAAGCTTCACTGTATGGAGGTGGCCCTGTTCGCATGCTACCATCAATGGAGTCAGACTATTCAGCTTAGCTGATAATGTAGCTTCCAGGTTTGCACCATGCTTGAGAAGAGCACGTACAGCATCCTAATTATTAAATTTCAAATTTCAAATCAAAACAATATATAGGAGAATGCTTGAATCAAAATATCTAGATTATGAATTACTATTTGTAGTAAAACCTCAATCACCAAGAATTAGATATTTCTGACAGAAGGGATTCCCTGAGTTTAAAATATGCTAAACTGCAACTGAATGCATATATGTAGCTCCTGAACACTTCAAAAATAGTTTATAATGAACATATTGGTTGTTAAAATGCTTTGTAAACTTTGAGGATACCTGCTAACACACAATCTAAAGCTTGCTATCGTATACTGAAATCAAATTACATAAATGAGTGAATGTACTATTGGTAGTCTTTGCAATGACCATGGGTATGACAGATGTGATAGCTTCAACAAAAATAAAAGTCTGCAGTAAAGCACTATCATATTTTATGTGTCCAGTCAACAATTCTTGGTAATGAATTAATTTGACAATTCTCTGAATATACAGATGCATAAACTTACATTGTGACCATTCTCTGCAGCAAAATGAAGTGCCGTTTGACCTTTTCTGTTCTTACAAAATGTTCCAGTCTTTGACTTTTCATCTGGGAAAATGGAGGAAATCAAAAATAATTTATATAGTCCACAAAATCAAGATAAATATTTCCTTTGAATTTCTTGTTATAGATATGAACAAATGAAGAAACATTCCAAAAAGTTGATTGGATGATAGCACGTCTGTTGAAAATTCCCAAGTCAATATGTGATATTGTAATTATGCCAAGTTTGTTTATAAAGCTCTACCCTAAATCTATTTTTATAAAATGTAAAACAAGATAAATCTACGTCATTAAAAAAATGATCATATAACTGGTAAATGAAGTTTATTACTAATCCATTTGAAGATGAAATTGATACATATAATACCAGCTGAGATTAAGGAATCAACAAACTACCATGGTTTGCAATATATCTCTTCATGGTGAAATACATTTACAAAAAATCATACTATTACAAATTTAATAAAGAATACAAACCTGATTTGATCTTCTTCAGAAGCGCCTCAATATTCTGGGTTCTATTGAGTGAGGCTGCAATCATGAGAGGTGTATTCCCTTGCTTATCAGGCTGGTCTGCAAATGTTGACCTGGATTTCATTTTCAAAAATGAATACAAATATTTCATAAAGTAGGTCATTACACATGTAGCTAGATGCAAATTTTCCAGTAGTCAAATTTAGACACTGTACAGACATATATTTTCATCATTATCATCACAACTATAATGTGCCATTGAAAAAACAGTTTCGCCTATTTATTGTTATATTAAAGTGTTATATATAACAGTAGTTGTCAACAACACACTTATAGCTATTTGAAAAGAGTGTGTATTCAATTGTCTGACACATGGTTTAATGGACCAGTGGAGAATAAAAATTGGCGTTAAGCCCTGACAAACCACAAACTTCATGAAGAAGGTTGAGCTACAAACGTGTGAAACAAGAGCTCAAGAGGACCCGACCCAATACAGACAGCAGATAATGGAGAATCTTCTTGCCTTGGCACAGGCTACATTCATCTTTGGAACAATGCTGAGCAGTTTATCGAAGATCTTTAGATTGGGGTCAATACTAAGCTACCATACTTACACATTCACAAAAGAACCCCCAAAACAAACAAAAGAAACTGATACAAACCTCTAAAGCAGGAGCTCAAGAGGACCTGAGCCAGTGCAGGTAGCAGCATAGTGAATAAGCTTCTTGCCCT
Source organism: Temnopleurus reevesii (assembly GCA_036244855.1). NCBI lineage: Eukaryota > Metazoa > Echinodermata > Echinoidea > Temnopleuroida > Temnopleuridae > Temnopleurus > Temnopleurus reevesii. The sequence continues at coordinate 110,383 of BQKZ01000696.1, forward strand.
TGGAATCGGCTTCATTCATCTCTGGAACAACCCCGAGGAGTTTATCCAAGATCTTTAGATTAGGGTTAATGCTACTAGTAAAAGTTTAAACACATATTGCTAAAAAAAAGACCTTCTAACCTCTGAAGCAGTAGCTCAAGAGGACCCGAACCGGTGCAGGCTGCAGCATAGTGAATTATCTTCTTGCCCTGGTAATCCCCAATGTTCACATCATGAACGGCATGGAGCAGTTTCTCTAGTATCTTAGGGTTGGGATTTATGGCGGCACAGTGGACTGGCAAGATCTGTTCATAAGAAAGAGAAAAGGTGTACCTCAATTATTTTCATGATGATTTGGCACATTTTGTAAAAAAATTGGCTAAGATTATTCTGCAAACAAAATTATACGTATCTTAAATAATAAGCCGTGGAATTATATGAACTATTCAGTTGACGTGCATAATATAATGTACTGAAATTGCTTAAATTCTAGGGTAAAACACGCTATTTGAAGGTCAGATCACTAAATTCATATGGTGATGATAAGAAGGGTAATTATATGAATGATGACATTTTAAGTGAAGAGGTCAAAGGTGACTGGAATCATGAAGGTTAAATGGAGAATTTTCATCATATATGCTTGTAGGATGTCTGCTCATTCAGAGTGCCTCTCTTTTTAGCTTCTGTTGGCAAATATTTGTAAATAGTTTAAGAGTCTTACATAACAATTCCCATGTGGCTTCTTCTTGGCTTGAACTGGCTTGAATGGAGAGAGTTCACTTGGTTTATCACAAAGCAACACCTGGAATAAAAAGAGTTAACAATGAATGCAAATAATCTTTGATTCTGAATTTAGATAAACATTCATTTACCCTAAAAAAAATTTTTATTTTATACAAACCTATCATGTAAAAGGCTCTTTTAAACTGTAAACTTATCTGTAGTTAAAAGCAACAGTTGAACAGGTGATTTCCATCCTCTTTCCTTCTGCCATGCTGGATCTGCCATTTTTCTCAAACAGTAATTTTCTGGTTCCATTCAATTTTTTGTGATCCACAGCACAGATATATCACTGAATAAATGCCTCCTTGCTATGTACAGAAAAATAACGATCACTGTTCTTTCATTACATACTTCGTGGAAGCATAATGGTGCAGTGATTATAAATCTCGCCTTTCAATCAAATATTCGCATATCGAGTCCCACACATGATGTTGATTTCCTACAACAACAAAAAATCATCTACATTGTGCTGCACTAGACCAAGGTGAAGTGAATCAAGGGATAGCACTCACAAGAGGAGGTGCAAATGACTGATATGAATTATACACCAGGGAGGTGTTTCACCAAGATAAGAAAGACTTTACGCACGACTTTACGTTTGACTGGTACCCCTTCTTGTGCGTTATAATTCATAATAGTGCTCACATTCAGCGTGAGAATTGATATCAGTCGAACGTAAAGTTGTGCGCAACTTTAAGAGCAACCTGGTGAAACACCTCCCAGCTGTGTTAACACATCTATAGGAAATTTTACTTCTGGACCGAGTTGTCTCAAAACCGTATTTCGATCTTATAAGTGACCAAGAATGCATGAAATGCTATATCTACTTACCTCATAATGCAGTTGGGTGAGACCGTAACCCAGGGCCTGATAGCGCTTGAAGAGTTCACCAGCAACCTTTCTGTTTCCTCGTCGAACCATAAAAAAGATGTGGTTGCCCACATGTCTCTGTAAAACCACAAGAGCACAGGAGGGATTTGATATCTGCGATTTCAAAATTGAAGCAGTACCCTAGAGCACCCCCCCAAAAAAAAAATATTGTTTGGATGCCCTCAAGAGACACACCCTCTGAAAATGGCCTGACCTGCGTTTGGTGCAGGAATTGAATTGTGTGACTTGTGTCTAAAGAATTCAGAAGAAAATTGATAAAAAAATAACTTTTTCCAACTGACCGATGCCATTTCTAAAGGGCATCCCAACAATTTTTTCTCCTACACATGTAATTACAATTGGTCATTCGGGGGAAATAAATGAACAACTTTAGACAGGTTACATCTGTAGACAGTTTATGCAATATGAAATAAGGTTTACCTGTGCATTGCTGTGTTCCTTTTGAGGGGTACATGGGCGGCAGCAAGATTACAGATTATCATTGTTAAATCAGTTGTACCTTGAAATATACAATGAGAAATTAAAAAGACTCCTCTTTTAGCAAAATATTTAGAATCACGAATTTAGCAACGGCTGAAACAGCTGAATTTTATTTCGAGCAGTCTTTTCTAAATCATAGATTATCTATGATTTCAAAATAATTTGTCCCTTACATCCGGTGTAAAGCTGGTTAACATGTTAAAATCATTTGTTTAACATTCACACAAAACAAGAATCAAGTAGATTATATTTGTTAAGATGCCCATATAGAATGCTACTACGATTTTTTTCTCAAAATCATAAGCTGGTCATTTGCTCACCCATATATTCTCGCTTATAGCTGGTTAAAGGATTAAAATCATATGTTTAGTACTCAGAACAGCTATTAGGTAGATTATATTTATCAAAATTCCCAGATAGAATTCATCCACAAGGAATACTTATTCCTTGAAATACCAAGTGCCATGGTGGATGCCGGGCTAAAGCCAGAGTAATAGTAATGCAAATACAATGAACACTGAGCAAAGTGGATACGTGCACTATATAAATTGCATCTATTATTTATTACTTTGATTTTATTTTACAAATTCCCAAATCGAATCATTAAGCTGGTCGATTGCTCACCCGTATATTCTCACTTTTCTGACAAACAAGATCCACAGTTGAAAGTGAAACATCAGAATTAGTAAGCTTCCTAGCAATGTCAATATCTTCATGATCAGCTGCCTTCAAACTGTCCTATAAATATCAATTGAATATCAAAATGATTTATATAATACATATGTAATAATAATACTTGAATTTATATAGCCTTTTCCAGAGGATACAAAGTGCTGCATGTAAAGGCCTACTTGAGCTACATAGCAAATTACAAAGATGGGTTTTGAGATATAAAGATTAAAGGGGCAAGAAGATATTTCTGGGAAGTTTCCATTGACCAGTACTGGTCAATCAGAACTATTCATGCATACAAATCTTTGAAAATGCGCGCAGGCCATGCATCACTCAATTTGCAATTAACATGCAGTTTACTTTATATATATTGCAACTTTTTAGCAACACCCTCTAAATGGAATCGAAGCTACTTTATTATAAGTATAGTGATTATTATAATCTGAACATCACACATATTAATTTTTCTATAAATAAATATCTTCAACACTGAACAATTGTATAGCATTCAGAACACTTTTCACATCATATTTATTATAATAGAATTGATAAGAATTAATGTAAGGATATCAAATATTGGAAGTTCTATTTTGATTTACATATATGCTAACCATTCCCAAATAGTCATTATACAAATCAAAATGTGAATCAGTTAAGAGCTGAGACAACTGCATTTCAGAAGAGATAGCATATTGTTATTTTTATCATGCTTTCTGCCATGACAAAATATTTGATTTATTTGATTTTATTTATTTATTTTCCATTTAAAAAATATTTGGTTCAGCTGATTGGTGATGCACATTTGAATTTCTATCTTCACGCATATTCCGGAATAGTTGGCAACTTTATCCATTAGTTTAGTTTGTTTACCACATTATGCTCCTATTTGACTCATAATATTATTATTGTCTTGTAATACACAGTTGAGTATATTCCTATAGAAACTGCGCATATAAATTGAGTTCTCAGCCAAAATTCAAGTCTCTAAGTACGTTCCCAAAACTCAAGTCTCTTATTTATCCCCAAAGTCAAAACTAAGTAGGGGAAATGAATGTTCACAGACGTTGGGCCATCTACTTGGAATTCCCTTCCACAAGCCATCAAAGACAGTAGCTCAGCCAAAATATTCAAACAGAATCTAAAAAGCTACCTTTTCTACATCACATATAATTGAATACGTCTACTCATAATTTTTCTGCTATGTCTCGTGTAAAATTTACTCTACTAATTCACATATTTTTCATAGTTGCGCCTTGAGCATTTTTAAAAAGTGGATTTGGCACCATATAAATTGTATATTATCATGTACATTATAATCATCATTATCTCTTGCAGTACCTTGAGGAAAGCATCTTGTCCTTCTCTACCTCCTCGTGCTACATTGATAGCTCTCACTGCATGTCCAAGACTACGAAAGTTGTAACTGAGAAAAAAATATAACCATTAATATACTGCGGTTACGTTGCATTAATAAAAAAAAAATTGAAAAAGCATCACGAAAACGTAGCAGTTAATTGAAATACATGATTTAAAGACTTAATTATCGTTATTAGCCCTAATTCATTTCATGATGAAAGGGGTCAAAAAGAGAAAACTGGTTGGTAGTATGAGCTGTATAATTATAGTTTATGAAATTGTTTATAATACAATCATCAGATCAAGTGGGCATTGTTTTACTGCAGCCACTATTTTGATCTTGCTCTGGCATTTTATAAGTTGATTTTCATTATGTTTTGTACGTAAATAAAATGCTATTAGTCTTATTTTGTATTTCTCTGTGAATTATTACGAATACACCTGAAATTGAATTGAATCTTTATATGAACAACATATTGATTTCTTATGTCAATGAAGTTTTAATGAATAAATTTCCAACTTTCCAATCAATTATTGGGGGGAATTAATATCATGAGTTTTTTACCAAGCAGCTCCAAAAATCCGAAAAATATTTTCTCTCATTCTGTCAAGGTCTTTTTTATTTTCATTCAGCCATGATCTGGAAATGCATTCTACACATACACACCTGCCAGTATTTTCTTTTTGGAGACTGTGCACAGGCATCTCACATCGTTTCGGCTTTTTGCTCCGCTCAGCGAGGAATGCCCTGATGAACGGTTGGTTGTTAGCCTGTAGAACGATGAAAAAATAAATGAAATTTAATCCTGAATAATGGTAGCATGATAACCTCATGGTAAGGATTGGTTTCTTTAAAAGGAGAGTCTACCCAAAAATTTTAATTTTACCACAAATGCAGAAAAAAATTGGTGAGCAGAACAAAAAAAGTTTGAGCGAAATCGGACAATCAATAAGAGCTGTTATAAATGTTTGAATATCTAGACAAATTGGCAACTGATGATGTCATCAATGTAAAAAAATGTTACTTTTCTCCCCAAAATGAGATTTCCTCACAAGTTTAACTATAGTATATCTTCATGGTAGATATGTAGTCCCCATATTTGCATGTTTACATTGATACAAATTTTGTGTCTTTCTGTAAAAATGATGATTTTTTTTTACTATGAATATAAATAGTATGAATGGTTAGTTGTGCATCCGTGAGATCATCAAATTGGCAACATGCCTGGAAATTTGCAATGATTTGTCTGTTTTTTCTAATCTTTAAAAATTCATAACTTTGTTTAAAATTGTCTGATTTTCCTCAAACTTTTTTTTGTTCTGCTTGCTAATTTTTTCTGTTTCTGTTAAAAATATTATAAATAAATATTATTTTGGGGTAGACTATTCTTTTAACATCAAGATAAGGTTCCAAATCCAAGGCATGATCTGCACTATCTTTAACATGAAATTTATCTTCATGATGCTGTAGTCAACCAATCGCAGAACCAGCTAACTGATCTGATGCCTTTGAAAGAGCGCTTTGGTATAATATTGAATCTATCTTTCACCTTTCAACTACGTGTCGTTGTGAGAATTCCATAAGTGGCGCTAATTTTTGTTCTCAGCAAGAAACCCATCTACACATTGCTGTATTCAACCAAGTTGAGATAAATTGGTAGGCTGGCTATAGCCCATGTAGCAATGTTACCTTTGAAATGAGCTGTAAGACTTCTCATCAGGCAGTGATTAAGTGCAAAATCAGGCTTAACACATAGTTATTGAGAGCAGCCTACTTTCCTAAGGGGTACCTTTTTATATCACAGCATAAATGCAGAAACAAAAATGGGCACAATAAATCTCCAAGGCCATTGGAATGGGCACTGAGGACAATTGGAAGGGTATCCAAAGCCTGGCCTTAAAAAATCCGACCGCACACTACATGACTTTCAATCATACGACCTTACAACAAATTTTGCAAATACTGGAACTCGCTATAATACGTTGAAGACCAGCAAGATACTTGATAGTTAAAAATTGATGAAGTATGAAGGTCGTACGACTTAAAGTATGAGGGTCATATGTAGTCTGTAGTGGCCTTTAGATTTATCTACGCCCTGCTATACAAAAAGCATTCTTTAGCATTCCCACCTTAATAGCATATCCTATAGCAGTCTCCTGGACAGCAATGCTTCTCTGAAGAAAGACCGACGGCACTCGATTGGTGTCTTCCAGCAGCTGTTTCAGGAGAGGCATGTCATTGGTTAAGACAGCTCGGATGGCTCGCTTGCACTGGACGACCTTTGACACTTCTGGCATGCTGTTCTCGTACCTAGCAAGACAATTAATGCACATTACGTTTAATTTACATGGATGTATATGGCATTTGCTGTCCAATGTCTAAATAAAATAAAGTCAACAAACTGGGTTTCTTTGTAGTGGATCTTTAGAAGTATGAATTATTCATACATTTATTTATTGTTTATGACATTGGAGGCTTTGTGGTTTATTCGTTCTGACTCTTGCCTTTCAACACAAGGGTCGTAGGTTTGAATAACACTTGTAATGTCAATTTCTTTCAGCGAAAAATGTATCCACACTGTGCTAATAAACCGGTTTGAAGAAATTCCGTGAATGCAGAGAGCAACAAATGTTTGCCTTGCTATAATCTGATAATAATGCACAGAGCGCATAGAAATACTTCGTATTAAGAGCTACACAAATGTATTGTATTATTATTATGCAACAAATACTGTACAAATGAAAGGGAACCACAAAGTCATGAGCTCTTTGAAACCCATTCCTTGACTTACTTGACTTCAAACATGGGGTCTTTGTTGATTAGCTCTATGTTTGGGTTAGGGAACAGCTTCCGGTTCGGGTCCAGTTTAGTCCGTCCTTTCATGACCTTCTCTACCTTCTTATTTCCATCTCTGCCCTTGGCGATTGGTCTTTTATTGGCTGCTGAAGACAAAACGATTATTTCATAATTTCATTAATGGTAATACAAACTTCTATATGTAATGTAACAGAGTGATGAAACACAGCAAATAATGACCCCATTGTGCATTCTAAATGTGCCTATTTCATTTGATTTCCAGTCAGTTTGAAATGTTTATTGTGAAAAACAGACTCTTAAAAAGAATAATTAAAAATGAATATCTTCAGTCATATATCACTTTAGTAATTATCTACATTTAGGGTACGATAGGGAAAGAACAGGGATGTAAACACTTGGTCAAACTTATACATTCCGAATAATTCAAATTGTGATTAAAATATATGCATTACATGAAACATTGTCCTCAGCTTAACTTTAAATTTTACATCATATTGATATGGTGAAAAAAAATCTTACAACAGATTTACCTTTGGAAACTGACTTTTTGTTTGTTTGAGTTTTGACCTTCACAGTCTGTTTGATCTTGGGTTTGGCTTTGGGTTGAGTCTTGGGCTTTGACATAGGCTTGGTTTTCGAGTTAGGTTTAGCCTTGGTCTGTGACTTGGACTTGGTCTTCCCTTTGGTCTGTTGCTTAGCCTTGGGTTTGGTCTTGAGTTCAGTCTTGGGCTTTGACACAGGCTTGGTTTTCAATTTAGGTTTAGCCTTGGTCTGTGACTTGGACTTGGTCTTCCCTTTGGTCTGTTGCTTAGCCTTGGGTTTGGTCTTGAGTTCAGTCTTGGGCTTTGACACAGGCTTGGTTTTCCATTTAGGTTTAGCCTTGGTCTGTGACTTGGAGTTGGTCTTCGCTTTGGTCTTCAGCTTAGGCTTAGGCTTAGTCTTATTCTTGGTCTGTTGCTTTGCCTTTGGATTCGCGTTCGTTTTAGGCTTAGTCTTGATCTTGGGCTTGGGTTTGGGCTTACTCTTGGTCTTGGCCTTGATCTGTGACTTGGGCTTGCTTTTGACCTTGGTTTGTGGTCTCGTCTTGGTCTTTGTAACTGGAATCATCTTCTTCTTTTGCTTAGACTGAGGCATCAGTTTAGGTTTGGTCTTGGTTTGTAGCTTGACCTTTGCCTTTGACGGTGATACAGTGTTCATAAGGACCTTCTTTTTCTTGTTTGCGATCTGTTTGGACATTGCAGGAGTTGTGGTTGCCTTCTTTACATTTCCTTTAATTGCTGTATGTTTCCTCATCTAGAAAATGGAATAAGAGATGATTCAGAGATTAAATTATCATGCCTCTCCTGCCAGGAATTTTTCATTGAAATCAAGCATGAAGTATCTTATAAATGTTTAAAACTTTGATGAGAGCTGAAATGCATCCTCAAGTAAATACACTTTCATTATTAATATATATAATTATTATCACTATATCAATTATCAATAAAGTAAGGTACAATTCTGTATAATTATGGTACATTTATATTTCTTTATTTTCATTTACTCAACTCAACGTCACAAAAATTCAGTGCAATAGTATCCTGATTGTGTGTATAACGTTCTTAGAGTTCAGAGCTAAACAAACAAAATACGCACCTTTTTAGGAGAATCATCTTGGTCATCAGTAATTCTCCTCTTCTGCAAAAACAAAAATGATTTATATACAATACATTTACGTCACTTGGTAGGTCACAGGGAAATTCAATGACAAATCCAAACTCAACTCAAAGGTTGTTTCATGAATTTGTGTACAATCTCATTCCTGCAACTCATATATCATATAATATTATTTCAAATATTAAATTTGAACAAATTCTGAAGCAATATAGGAATTACACTTATTTTCATTTTCTTTATCAAAATCAATCTTCGTTCTCCAAACCAGCAACAATTGATGACATCATAATATGATTTGTTTTCCATTCGTATTGTATATGGAAATTCACATTTGATCCATTTTCTCAAAAGTTACATACATTTTACACAGCAACGGATGATGAATGATAGGAAAAAATCTTCTTATATCTTACATCAATTGTCCAAAGGTATAGATAATATTATGTAAAATTGAGAAAATATAATATTCAATGTAAAATATGAATGGGAGAATTATCAGTAAAGAGTTATTTAAAGGAAAATGTATATTGGGGTACTTTCTTTACTTATTACCAAATTTTGTTCATTCTCTTTTTCATATCATGCTGTTCAAATTATTTTCCTTTTATCAAGATAAAGAAATATCTGGGAAGGCCCGCCGGCAAAGAGAGAGGGATTTCGCATAGCAACACGCTCAGTCATTTGGAGACAAAAGAGATATCCATTCACAATTACACAACAATTATTAGATTACCATGCGTCGTACTACAGGCTTAATTTTTTTTCTTACAAAAAGGTAGGAAACCCCAATAAATATTGTATGAAAAGCACGTCATACCTTAGGTTTTCTTGTCGACCGAGCCATGGTGCAAAGATCATTCAATACTCAATGTTCACCGCAATGCACTGCTGAAATAATCATCAGCGAATTGTGATTACCCATGTACTATTCAGTTGCTATCCTGAAAGAAAGAGATGAACAGTATACAAGGGTTTAGAGATCCTACGCAACTATTGACAAGAACCTCTCGGCAGTAGTTAGGAAGGACTCTGCACTCAATGGAAAATGGAAGCAGTATTTATGCTATGTGCACAAGCACATACATTACTTGTAAATGTAGTATGATTTAATTTTTTTATGGTGACAACTTAATTATACGGCTTAATTGCCTTCCCTGTTGTCTCCACTATCGACTTCTATCATATTTCATATGTACATTGGGTGACTTCAAATCCGGTGTTGAACGCTGGTGTTGGTGTTGCAGCAAAACCAACACCAGCCTCAACATCAAACTTGAAATCTGTCGGTGTATGGGGTAGACCTCGCAAGATTCTGACGTATTTCCGGTCGTTTTTGCATCACTTCTGTAACCTGACCAATGGTGTTGGAGCTCGGTTTACGGACCGTTTTGCTCGCTCAACACCAACACCAACACCGAACACCGTACTTGAAGTCACCCATTGTAAATTGTTTTTAATGTGATTTTGAAAGAAATAAAATGAAATGAAATGAAATGAAACATCAGCAGTGAAACTCCTTCGCATGCACTATCTCATACTAATTAAGTCAAGTAAGGTCGCGATTTGTTTTACTTCATGCTTGGCATCAAGGTAAATCAAGGTAAAAATCAAATATTGAATATCAATATGCACTTAGTACTTCACTCCTCTGGTCGGATGCAATTAAACCTACAACTGTGCATGACCTTCTCTCTTTCGCTTTCTCTCTCTCTTTCTCTCACATATCAAGTCCAAGCTTGTTCTTCACACATCTTTTAGAACTTTATAGCATCAGCCGGTTGGAAAAAGTTTACTTTTTGTAGTTTGAAAACACATTTTGTTGGTTGTAATTTTCTCTGATTATATTGCAATTTTTTTTAATTTGAGCAAAAAGCGAAAAATATATAAAAAAAATCCTGAGATTTAACAGAATGATTCAATTAATATCATCAACTATTAATATGCGAAAGGGCAACATCAAATTCAATGGAACCATGTCCTTTTTCACATAAGGCCAACGGTTAATTTTTTATTTTCAAGTCACTTCTCTATGAAAGATTATCGAGAGCTCTTGACAGCTGTATCGCACAAATATTAAGACTTTGCTATGCAAACCAATGGATCATGCATGGCTTTGGTAATATATATCAACTTTAATTTACTATATCATACAAGGATCCGAAATGGGAAGGGCAAACTGCCCTGACCCCCACCCCACTATTGACACCATTGTTTCAATTGTATATCATTTTTTTTTCGGAACACGTATTGACGAGGGAGGGGGGCCGGGGCTGTCTCTTAT
>BQKZ01000696.1:125840-138057 GCA_036244855.1 Temnopleurus reevesii
GACAATCTCCGATTTTTCATTCGACTGTCGGAAAATGCTTTGCCTATATTCGTCAATAATTGTTTTGTTTTGATAATTTCTGACAATTGTGAATAATTCATATACCAAGATTAACCGCTTAGGGACTTTCGCATGATTGTGTTATGCGCTATATAAAAGTGTTTCATTATTATTATTATTGTTATTATTAACCGATTCTTGGGCTTAAACCACTTCGAGAATTTATATTTCAAATTTAACAATGTTTTGACTTTGAGTCATCATGGGAATTAGTTTTTAACGGCTTACTGAATCTTTTGAAACTTTTTAAATTGGCAACATTTCGTATATGTTTGCTTAATGGGTTTTGTTTTATGCTACGTTTTTGACTCGTCAATACTGAATTTGTTTGTCCCTGCATCAACCCCATATCCTCGAAAATAATGTATATATTTTTTTCTGATCTAATTTACTTGTTAGAATGTGTTATCGAACGTTCTTCAGTCGTTCATTAGAATCTAGTTTTTATTTACAAATATATACAAAAGACAACTCTATCCTTTTCTGCCAAACCAAGTACCGGTACTCAGTATTGTTCTCAATTTTTGTGGAATGAGTCTAAACTGAGTTTTAGGTTTGGCAGAAGAGGTAGACTTGTCAACAGAAGACGCGGCAGAAAAGTCAAGGACTACTTGAACAATTTCTGTTGCGTGATCTGATACCGGTCCCAAGTCGAGTCGCTGGCGACTTGTTGCCATGCGACTACGCCGTCTTCGCCTCTGGGCTGACACAACTGAGGCGTCATCGGCGGGGGCAGGTTGGGCCATGTCGATGGCGGTGTCGATGTCAGCTGCGTGGTCAACCACCGAGCCGAGAGCAAGTCGATGACGGCGACCGTTCATTCGGTTTGCTCGACGGCGTCTCTGGCCTGGCAGCGATATTTCACAGTCTGCTGGAGATGTGACGATCAGCATGATGCTGAGGGGATATGTATTGAAAATGTTCAAGTAAAATCAAAGTATTTTTTGTTTTGTTTTGTAAAAGGATATGCCTCTTAAATCTATTTTCATTTCTCTGTGATATTTTTCTACTTGGACCTCTAGGAAGAATAGGGCTACTTTGTAAATATAGCTCTAAGTAGAGCTTCACGTCATTTAGTTATTTATTCATCAAAATGTATTATGATTATTTTTTTTTTCATTCGTAAATTGATTTTGTGCTTGTACCGGTATTTTCATTTGTTTTTTTTTTAATGGAAAATAAAATCAACCCAAACCAAATCAAAACGTTATTGATGATGACGATGATTTTGCTCTCGAGCATAATTGTAGCAGTGTAATTATTCCAACTGTTTTTTTTTTTATTAGAGGAAATGATAAATCAATCGTTTTCTTTTCATTGAACAAAAAGTGTCCTGCAGTTTGGTGGATTGATTGGAGAAAAAATGTTGCAAGAAAAGAAAAAAGGATGATGAAATTGAAAAGTAAATGATACAAATGACCCATAGTGTGTGTATGCGGAATACCGAAAGAAGCGAAATATATGAAAATGAATTAAAGTTGGAAAAAAAAAAAAAACAAACAAAGCACTGTTTGGGGCGTGGTACGGGTGCGGTACCAAACGGTACCATAATGGTTTGTGTGTATTTTTGCGCGTGTAACTGGCGACTTGTTTGTTAGTAATTTTTATGATTTTAAAACTTAACAGAAGGAACTATCAACACATATGAACTCACCTAGAAGTTTCTAAGCAATTTATAGTAGACAGGTGGCAAGAGAATAGAATTTTCCGCAAAATAATGCTTCAAATTCGCTTTCAAAAACTAGAAGGAAGATACACTACGTGTTCTCCACTGCAAGATTTATGAGAAAGTGTCGGTTTGTTGTGGTTACGATAGAGCGCGCGGTATCCAAGAACTTTCAACCAATCAAATGCGACGATTGCAAACACGTGCTTGTGACGACATAATGCCTTCTTGTTATAAGCCACAGAAATTCCGATTTCTGTGTTATAAGCTACTGGAACCAATTGTTACGTATTGCGCGCAACGACTTTGGCTGCAGGCCAACAAACTTATGCGCAAAGGGTCAACAAACTTTTCGTATGGTAGGTCAACAAACTTTAATTCTACGAACGCCAAATTTGCTCGGCCTTTGGATTTGCCAGGAATCACGATTCATGATTATCATTCGATTTATACCAACCATGTATTTTCATTTGTATTGTGAAAGCATATGTCTTGGCCTCGCGGCCAAATCGAGAAACTGTTTTTATTCCATCACTTTCCTCCTCTTCCTAATTCTTCTTCTTCTTCTTCTTCCATTATTCTCCTGTCGGCGTTCGAGTGATAGAAATTCATTGTTAGAGTGTTATTTTGAAGATTTCTAGCTAGATAGAGCATTTAACAGAATACATGTATATTATTTTTTCTTTAGCGAGTCCGTTGCCCCCCTCCAAGATTAAATGACACCCCCCCCCCCCCCCCTCCAATTTGAAAAGAAAAATTAGGGCTTGGTACTTCGTTAAAAGTCCTTAAACAAAGTGGTTTAGAGAGTGAGGTCGAAGGGAGTGTTCTAGTTTTCGATAATTTGGGGGTCTGAGCCAGGGTAGTGCAGTTTTTAAAGTGGTAACCGAAGTACGTGACAGAGTCTGTGTGAGAAGTACATTCCATCGGTGGTGGTGCCGATGATTACGGCTCATACAAGGCAAAAGACACACAAAGTGTAGAGGATATGAACGCATTGAATGAAATGTGAAACTGTAATAAGTCCCCCTCCAAATTCTATCATGCTTTCTCATACATAATCCTTTTCTTCACCCTTCCTTAACTATTAATGATAATTGTGAACAGAAAGGACAAGGTAATTCGACAACGTGAATAACTTCTTTCAAGCCTGCACAGAAACTTCATGAACATAAAAGAAATAGCTTTGCTAGCTTACAGCTGATGCGATACCTGTTTGGTATTTCTCTGGAGGATAAGTGGGAAGGAAGTTTATTTTGTGCGCTTCTAGTTTTGCGAAAATTTGAATGGAAGTTGTGTTGAAAAAAAAGTACAAAATTGCACCATTTTCAGTGGTTCTCACCCTTATATACCTTTTTTTTTTGCTGAGAGTGTACATCAAAATGGTGCAATATTTACACCTTTTTCAGTTTTGCTTCAGATTGCACCTTCTTGCGAAGGTCACCCTTTGAGCACCTTATTTCTTAGTGTGTATAAGCCTTCCATTTCTCCCTATATCTTTGTTACATCCACATTTCTCTCTCTCCCTCTCTCTCTCTCCCTCTCTCTCTCTCTCTCTCTCTCTCTCACTCTCTCTCTCTCTCTCTCTCTCTCTCTGTCTATCTATATATTTTATATTTCCCACTTAGCCCGTGATTCCATTCCCTTTAAATTTGTACCTCTTACAAGTAGTGTGTTCTTCTGTACCCCTTTTGGCATTTTGGGGTGCAATTGCACCTGTTCACGTAGTGTTGAAAAAAAAACCCGCCATCACATGATCGAGGGATCGCTATTCCTCAAACGAAATGATCCCTATCGAATGAACCGGTGCGCATTCTTTTCTCAGCCAGACCATGCTACAAACACTTGCACGATTCTTTGGCACGCACGGGCATGACCGTCGCGTCGTGTCAGTGCGCAGACTAGTCGTAGTACTGGCGTGAACTGTGCGTAAACTCATCGTGACTGTGTGCCATGTCAGGACGAGAATTTTGAAATGTTCGAAACTGTCATCACAACAAAATTTCCCGACCGAGTCGTGAACTATGTGCAAAATGATCGTGAACGCATGTGGACGATGCGGGAGAATGCGTGCCACTGGGTGGTTGTACGCATATATGCCACGACTGTCACGAACTTCCACAAATATCCTCCAGTTATCCATATCAAGTGTCGATGTGTCGAATCACGACATCGTCCTAATTGCCAAACTCGATCGTCGTGATAATGCGGGAAGTGCGTAAACTATGTGCAAGCTATGCGTGACTCGTATCAGTTTGTGTCATTGTAGACGCAGATGGGCAGGCATTCGTGATCTATTTGTGAACTAGTCGTCGAACAGTGCGGGAGCTTTACAGTTCGTGCCTAAAAATGGTACGATTTGCCACAACAAAATCATGTCCACAAGTCGTGTAAGTGTCATTTGCACAACTTTTGGCGACGATTCTGTCTTGACAAGTCTTGCCATTTTGGGGCAAGAACTTGGAGGCTCACGCACTGTTCACGACTAGTCCACGCACATTTCACGACGATTTCACGCACAGTTCACGACGTGTTCCCGAATAGTTCACGAATGCGTATCCACCTGTGTCAAAATTGACACGAACTGGCATGACGAGTTCATGCAAAGGTTGCGCATAGTTTGCGCATAGTTTACTCACTCCCTCATCGTCCCGATGACTTCACAAACAGTGTGCGCATAGTTCACAACCCGGTCTCGAAATTTTGTGTGACCAGAATTTTCAACATTTAAAAATTCTCGTCCCGACATAGCACACAGTCACGACGAGTTTACAAACTCTTCGCTCACGTTAACGACCAATTTGCGCACTGGCACTACGAGTCGTGATAATGTGTGCCATAGGACCGTGCAAGTGTCAGCCTGGCTTAAAACTGACAAAGTTAATGCATCGACGCGACGATTAAAAACAACCCTCCCCTTAAAAAAACAACAACACACAAAACATATAGTTGAATTGTATTGTATTTATCCATTTATTTATGACGGTAAAAAGCTTCTAGGACGAAACAGAACAGCAACTAAAACAAACAGAGTTGGCTACTAGAAGCTTCAGTATGGTTTGTTTGGACATTTATTTGAATTTTCAATTTTCATTCCATTACGGAGTAGTCACGCTGTGAAGGAAAAAATCGAAACCTTATAGTTCCACTTCATGATTCCCCAGGGGATCAATTAGTTTTACATACTCTGCATGAGAGCAATTAACTCGTACATTGAAAGACGACGGTTACATAATTTTGTTATATTTGTTCAACACTTTGGAAATCAGGTGAATTAATTTTGTTTGATTAAAAGGAAAGCATCGTGTATCAGATCAAATGAGATCTCATGTTGATTGTTAAGAAAAAAGTGGGTAGTTATCTTTCCCAGAAGCAAATCAAATCTTAGGGGCGAAAAAATTATTTTTCTTTCTACAAAGAAAATGTACTTTTCGATTTGAGATTCGTTTGACCACACTCGAATATTTTTAAACTAAGGGTAATTCATTATTACTATACAAACACAAGAAGATTTAACATAAAATTCTATTTTGGGGCAAAGCTAATCTTATGAAAACAAAATGTATTTCACATACTTGCATGGGGATGATATAGTTAACCGTAAATAAGAAATATATTCTTTTGCAGCCAATTAGACTTCCGATTAGAACATAATGTTTGTCCATCCGAGGGTTATTCTCAGTCCGAAAAATGTACAGTTCTTGTCCAGTCATCTTTGAACCAAAAACGATAGATATTATTTAAAAATTTGGTTTAGAATAACCAATCATATATCCTATTTCCAAAAGCATTCAATTCCGACGACTACACATTAAAAAAAAAGGTTGCAATAATGCACCCTTGCAACACTTTTGCAAGCATTATTACATTTCTTTCAGAAAGGTGCAATATTCTAAAATAGCGGCATCAGGGGGTCGGAACCTGAGCCATGAAGTTTCGCTTCATTCCAAACATGCCAAAGCAGACGATTGATATGAGCTGACTATCTGCTCTTATTGAGCGAGCGACATAATGAATAGTTTTCGGTAGCCACGAGCTTATACTTTGACACGGAAATTGTCTCGAACGGATCGAATGCTACGTTTGATATCTTAAAAATCCATCCATCGGTCGAAAGCATCTAGCAGCTCAGTCAGCAAGTCGTCTGCCTTAGGCCTCGGTCACATAGAGGCCCGGAAGCAACACGATTCAACACGACTCTTTGTTAATGCACAGTTAATAGCCTCAGAACAAGGAGTCGCATTGCTTCCGGAGCCCTATGTGATCGGGGCATTAGAATGAAGTGATCCTGTATGGCGCAGGCTCGAACCCCACAAAAGAACATTTCTGTATTTTGTAAACTATTTATGAAAAAGGTTCTCTTGGTTTTGCATTTGTTTGCACCTTTCAAGTGCAATGCTGCACCATTATTTCTGAGTGTGCAATGCTGACAAATGTGGGCAGTAGANCAGTCACGACGAGTTTACAAACTCTTCGCTCACGTTAACGACCAATTTGCGCACTGGCACTACGAGTCGTGATAATGTGTGCCATAGGACCGTGCAAGTGTCAGCCTGGCTTAAAACTGACAAAGTTAATGCATCGACGCGACGATTAAAAACAACCCTCCCCTTAAAAAAACAACAACACACAAAACATATAGTTGAATTGTATTGTATTTATCCATTTATTTATGACGGTAAAAAGCTTCTAGGACGAAACAGAACAGCAACTAAAACAAACAGAGTTGGCTACTAGAAGCTTCAGTATGGTTTGTTTGGACATTTATTTGAATTTTCAATTTTCATTCCATTACGGAGTAGTCACGCTGTGAAGGAAAAAATCGAAACCTTATAGTTCCACTTCATGATTCCCCAGGGGATCAATTAGTTTTACATACTCTGCATGAGAGCAATTAACTCGTACATTGAAAGACGACGGTTACATAATTTTGTTATATTTGTTCAACACTTTGGAAATCAGGTGAATTAATTTTGTTTGATTAAAAGGAAAGCATCGTGTATCAGATCAAATGAGATCTCATGTTGATTGTTAAGAAAAAAGTGGGTAGTTATCTTTCCCAGAAGCAAATCAAATCTTAGGGGCGAAAAAATTATTTTTCTTTCTACAAAGAAAATGTACTTTTCGATTTGAGATTCGTTTGACCACACTCGAATATTTTTAAACTAAGGGTAATTCATTATTACTATACAAACACAAGAAGATTTAACATAAAATTCTATTTTGGGGCAAAGCTAATCTTATGAAAACAAAATGTATTTCACATACTTGCATGGGGATGATATAGTTAACCGTAAATAAGAAATATATTCTTTTGCAGCCAATTAGACTTCCGATTAGAACATAATGTTTGTCCATCCGAGGGTTATTCTCAGTCCGAAAAATGTACAGTTCTTGTCCAGTCATCTTTGAACCAAAAACGATAGATATTATTTCAAAATTTGGTTTAGAATAACCAATCATAATATCCTATTTCCAAAAGCATTCAATTCCGACGACTACACATTAAAAAAGAAAAGGTTGCAATAATGCACCCTTGTAACACTTTTGCAAGCATTATTACATTTCTTTCAGAAAGTTGCAATATTCTAAAATGGCGGCATCAGGGGGCCGGAACCTGAGCCATGAAGTTTCGCTTCATTCCAAACATGCCAAAGCAGACGATTGATATGAGCTGACTATCTGCTCTTATTGAGCGAGCGACATAATGAATAGTTTTCGGTAGCCACGAGCTTATACTTTGACACGGAAATTGTCTCGAACGGATCGAATGCTACGTTTGATATCTTAAAAATCCATCCATCGGTCGAAAGCATCTAGCAGCTCAGTCAGCAAGTCGTCCGCCTTAGGCCCCGGTCACATAGAGGCCCGGAAGCAACACGATTCAACACGACTCTTTGTTAATGCACAGTTAACAGCCTCAGAACAAGGAGTCGTGTTGAATCGCATTGCTTCCGAAGCCCTATGTGACCGGGGCATTAGAATGAAGCGATCCTGTATGGCGCAGGCTCGAACCCCACAAAAGAACATTTCTGTATTTTGTAAACTATTTATGAAAAAGGTTCTCTTGGTTTTGCATTTGTTTGCACCTTTCAAGTGCAATGCTGCACCATTATTTCTGAGTGTGCAATGCTGACAAATGTGGGCAGTAGACTACTGCTATGTGCCACTGAGAGGAAAGGTTGGACTCTGTGGAGCTGAGAGGTCCGCGTTACATGTCTCCCCATAGCATGGGGACAGATAAACAACACAGAGGATCAAACTGAGGACAAGTTGGATGAACTCACTTACTTAAATGTATATAAGTATATATTAATTTGAGCTTTGATTACAATATCAAGCTTGGTCAAACACGGTGATAAAATATACGTATTGATTAAATATTAAAATATTGCACATTGTAAATTCGTAACGTAAGCATAAGTGACGATATATCAAGAATTCAATTATCATGAAATACAACATTTTCAGCAACCAACATTTAGAATAGTTTTGTCAAAAATAATAATTGTTAAAAATAAATCCCAATATGTTAGGATAATAATTTCGCCGTATAAAAAATATTTTGTTTTGTTTCAACTTCTCTTTCTATTATGCCCAAAATTGCGTGGATGTCTTTAAGTGCGATTAAAAAAAACAGCGTCAGTCGAACGAAAAAAAAAAGTTTGTTTTAATTACTATCTTTTAAATACAATTCACACATTCCATTAAGAAAATGAGATATGTAATGGAGTGATAAGCCAAAGATCGTTAGAACGTGACTTTTCGGGTTGTTTTCCACATATGTTAATTTCAATTTTGCTGTAATTTTTCAATTTGAGTGAAAAGTAAAAAAAAAAAAAAATAATAATAATAAATGATAATAATAATAAAAGAATCAGGTCGGGCCATTTCAGAGGGTAGTTCGGTTGAGGGCATCCAAACAGTTTGTTTTTTGCCTCATCTCTTGCAAAATGCTTATACAGGGCCCCTATATGCCCAAATGAGAACAGTGCAGTCCTGGTATTATTGAACATGTTCAAAGTGCTACCCTGTTTATTCTAAATGAAATACAATGACAATAGTAATAATGACAATGATTTCAAGACCCAGAGCGGGTCCGTTACATAAAACGTTTTGAAGGCAATTTTGTCATTATCTTCGTAGAAATCCTTGAAGCTGCTTAGTTGTCATATTGCAATTGAAGATGCCACTGATGGCAATACCGTCTATTGTCAGATTTATGCAAGCAATGGGGCCAACCCTGGCCTGTTTGCAAAGAAAAATAATCACAAACAAATCATGGGAATGGCGTAAAAAAGAAGAATGACAACAATTGTCGTCTTTTTCTGCATGAAAGTTATCTGTCCATTAACGTAAATTGCTATCAGAGCCTAGGCTACACTCTTAAAAGTTTAGGGTAAAAAGTTTACTCAACAATGGGTAACAAACAGTACACGCAACAATTGGTTAAGATATGTAAAACTGGTGGTGGATTTTTGCATTGTCATCAGTAAATGGGAATATGATAATCAAAAGTTGTGTAAATTACGGTATGGCATACAATTTGTTGCAATACCACAATAAGCGCCATGAGCACCGCAAGGTGGACCTGTGCGCTATACAAGTAGCCACTATTATTATGATTATTTTAAGTTGGACAAATATTAACCAATTCTTGTGTGGACAGTATGTTGCTAAGTGTTGGGTAAACTTTTGCCAAACTTTTCAAAGAGTGTGTATGGGCCGATGACGAGTTAAGAAGACAAGATAACGAATTGTCGGAACTTTTTCTTTTAAAGAATTAAGCAAAAGTATGTATTTTCTTAACTTGGCAGTTCAACTTGTAAGAGATAGGATAACGAATAACTAGAACTCGAAAAGTTTATTTCTTGCAAAAACCTGCAATCTTGTCTACTTTTCAAGAATGAGACGAGTTGCCGAGTACCAACAACTTGTTTGCCTTCAAGCCGATTTTGCCAACTTCAGAGAATTCATCTTCTTAACTCGTCATCTGGTTTACCTTCGAGAATTTCTCATAATGATGTATTATGATTTTGAGTGGGGCCCATAGAAATATAAAGACTCTTTCTAGCTGGCATCCCATCAGAAATGGCAAATTAAAAAAGATATGAGAGCTCATAAAAGAATCCTGGCCTTTGTGGCGATTGCAAATATAGAAACGGTCTATTTAAAAGGATTTACTTTTGTCGCTGCATGACAATCTTTTCGGTCCAATTCTTGGTGTGTTTGGAGGAGGATTGTTCTTATTCTCCTCTGAGATTCTCATAAGCGCTCTCCGTCTGTTCTGCATCTCGATGCATTCACTGGGCGTCATCAGACGTGTGCTCAGATTCTCCCCCGACTTCCTTCTCTCGAGGATCTTCTTCTGCGACGCGACAAGGACCTGGAGCGCTTTGGTGCCGACTCTAGGCGGTACTGGAGCGCGTTTGCTAGATGTCGAGCGGGTACTGCTCAAAACAGATCCGTCTCCAGCCGTGCCAGCCTCCCGAGACTGGGAAGGACTTCGAGCACCGGGGAATGAGCTTGACACGGGAGCGGGACCGACGTCGACGTCGCTCATTCCGCTGTCGGGGCGCGGGAAGAACGCCGAATATGGCTTGGGGACAGACGACCGGCGGGGTGCCGAGAGCGAAAATAGAAGAGTCGTGGCGGGAAAAGCGGACACTTCTCTCCTTGACGACGGACGGTCACCGTTTGAATTTAAATGGAAAGGCGATGATGAACCCATTCTCTCACCTCTACCAGGGAAAAGAGTGTTATTGCCAGCGTTTCTTTGGCCTCGAGATGAAGCCACTTTGAGATTCGAGTTTTTCCCGCCATTTTGATCGTTGTTCGGCGGTAATGGGCTCGAGATCCGTTGAAACTGGTCCCTCATGACATTGAGATTCAGAGCGGTCAGCCGCGCAGTCATTTTCAATGTAGAATCCGAGATGGCAGGCGAGTTGTCCATTCGCTCTCGAGATGTCAGCCTCGATGGAGCTTTCGACCTTTCCCTATCCATCTGGTCGTCGTCCGTACTCTTCGGAGTAATATTCACCCGCATCAGTCCGTTTGGCCGCGTCAAATAAATCTGTCTCTTCGGCGCTTCGCTCCCTAGGTTGATTTTATCGACTTTCTTTGTCTTGATATCATTTTCCGACTCATCATTCTCTTCATCACTATCATCGTCGTAATCATCATCGCTATCATCCTCGTCAATCACTTTGACTCGCTTCTTTTTCCTCCCTTTCTTTTCCTTCTCATCCGATGGCTGTTGCCATGACTTCACAGAGGCATCATCTTCCTCTTTGCTCACTTGTTTGATGCAGTGCAGAAACTGTTTGAGCTCCGAGAACTCACGATTATGGACCAGCATTGTCTCGATGTAATCCTTCCTTAGTTTAGCTTGATGTCGCTGAAGCTTTTGCTGATCATGCTTAAACTGGTTCGAGTTGATCAAGTCGACTTCGGCAAGAGACAGGCTCTCCCGTTTCGCCAACAACCTGTTCGATCCCTGTCCGCTCATCGTTGGTTTTCGGCGGACGAGATCGCAAGAGACTTAAATAAAAGTTGGTTTAATACGTTAAATTTCAAATATTCATTTCCATTTCATCGCTGATGATGTTCATGTTCCATCATTCCAAATGGCAAAAACATATCGCCAATATTTCAATCTCAACAAGTACGATTAGTCATCATGTTCCTTTTCAAATACAATAGAGAAAGCTAAATGCGTCTTTGTCTGGAAAAAAAAATCGTCGTCGCAAAGTGATTTCGATATTAATTCCAGTATATAATCTAAAGTTTCCACATTCCGTTCTTGTTTATGGCTCATCAAAAATGTTCTGAATTGTGTCAATAGCGATGATCATACACCAAAAATATTTGTTCAGTAAACATGGTAAACAACGCCATATGATCCAATCTTGAGCAATGGTCCTTTATGACCTAAAATCCATATTGTCGTCACGGATATATTCAGGTAAAACTCTCTAAGGAATGAGTCTCTTCTAATTAGGTTGAAAGAATAAAACATGTCTCGTCACAACACACTTAATAAAGCGATGGCGTTCCATTAGTGACAGTTATATGCTAAGTGGTGTCGCTTCCTGTAAACCGTGTTAATAAAATCTCGGATCGAAGCAGTGATGTTAAGTAAAAAAGATGGTTACGCAACGTGTTCCCAATCAATACTACCCCGCGCCATATATCCCCGTTTCATTTTTCTTGAGCAATAATCTGGTCGTTCTCACCGAGATAACCTTCTGCATCCCTAGTAGTGTTCCTTCGCTGCCTATCTAAGAATCCGTAGAAATGCCAAGTGCTCAATGTTGACCAAAGATTTATTCTTCAGCCTGTTTAGTTTTGGATCCTTTTATCTTTTTTTATGGGTCCTCTTGGGTCCTCTTGGAAAGACAGTTTTGTTTAGATTGTTATAGTGGTATAGGATTGTTGAAGTTTTGGGAACGGCCGAAGGGTGATGAAATCGCCTCAATAGGCGATTTTTTTTTT
>BQKZ01000696.1:141751-156401 GCA_036244855.1 Temnopleurus reevesii
TCCTAATATCCTACATAGATATATTTAGGCATGTAAAGCAACTTGCGAATACATCAGCTCATTTAACATCAATTTCTGCATCCTGGTCATTACGAATCTATACCTTTAAGCTTCTCTATGCAAATGTTCATGAGGCTACTAAATTATTGATATGGTGTTGAAAACTAGATTTGTATCTCTTTTCAACAAATTTTCTGAAGATATCGAGTAAACTGTGCCCAAATGAGGGAATTCAAGTAGCCAATCAATGTTTAGGCAGTTATGATATTTTTATTTTGGTTTTGAACAATTCATCATTGATTAAAGCAATTATCCTATACCCTAAATTTCACCCAAGTTTTAATCATATTGAGTGGTTCAGGTAAAAAAAAAATTTTCATTGCTTTTAGCTATTGGGGGAAAATCCTGTACTTTGATTAAATATGAGCAAATTGTACATTTTAAGCAATATGACTCATCTTCAACTTGACCATTTCTACTGAAATTTATCTAGTTGCATGTAATTCAAACACTGACGCAGTGTTCTATTAAAGCTCTATTCTTAGGCTAATTTCTGATGATACATCTTGAAAATATTGTCTCTCATTTCTTTGTTCCCTCCAAACTGCTGATCTCTCTTGCTCCCTGCAGACCTATGATAGCTTTGTCTACATGGTCATAGTGGTTACACGCAATGAAGCTTTTACCGTGACGACTAATACCGATTAGGGTACCATAGTAACACCTGCTTACAAATCTTAAGAAACTTAACAAAACAAAAAAACATAATGCCCTCCTACAAATCTTTTTAAAAGAAGAAAGCCTATATGGAGAAAGATTAGAATGAGTTAAGCAATTTGTAATTCCCTTTTTTTTTTTCATTTATAGAAATACCTTGAGGCTATGCTTATTACCTATTTTAAGGTTTCTCAAGGGATTTTGCACGATTTAAACGCAGTAGGCAAAGTATGAAGATTTGGTTTTTGGCTTGGAGTGTCAATAGCTTTCGGCCAGTTTGCGCTTGGACAAATCCATTTGGATGGTAATGGAATTTACTACATAGCACTGTAAAAAAAAAAAAAAAAAAAAAAGAAGAACATATTACGTTGTCAACCGATGAACACTGTGATATATTCCTTTTCTTTGACATTTTTTTTTCACAAATAAGGAGAGCACATTTTACATGAGAGAAGGCTGCAAGGATTTATTACCATTATTTTTCTCATTTATTTCATAATTTAGTTAAGATATGCATTAAAGATTCCATGGGGCCTATAGCAAAATTTGAATACCTTTCATTAATTTCATTGAGAAAAGCCGACAATGTATGTTTATTTTTAATTTTCTCATTCATTTCATATTTGAGATAAAATATGCATCAATTACATGGGGCATATATCACAATTTGAATACCTTTCCTCATAAAATTGCCGAATATATTCAATTTTCCTTCCGTTTAGTAATTTTTATTTTGCAACTTTGACTCATCAATACTTATCCCTTTCAGCTTTTTTAATTTTATGTAGTGTTCATTATATTCTATTGATTTTCAAGCAGTTGCACGATTTAACAAACTATTTACAAAATATAATGAACAATAAAACTATTCAATTACACTCATGCGCAGACATGAAATTAATCTGGCATTTGTACAGTCAAATTTATGTTGTAGATATATGTAATTAATGAGAGTTCATCAGACACAAATTCTTTACATTGTTCATATTTCATTTTTATTTAATATACATCACATATAAATTTTGTTGAACAATAATAACATTCATTGTTCACCTTACTCAACAAATGCCAATTGAACATTTTCAATTCATAAAATATAACAAATTCTCTAGCATCCATTATCATTCTTTACCAAATATCTTGCAGATCTTAAGTTGCATGAGTAATTATGATAACCAAACCAAGTCTGCATTAATAGAAATAATCAAAAACATCTAAAATATCAAAACACTAACAAAACAAAACTATTTAGTATTCAATATTCATGTGCATGTGATCAATATTACGTAAACTTGATGAATTAATCATAACTTTTTTGAAAGATTAAGATCTAAGGTATAAAACCATGCATTCTTTCTTCAGATTGTTGTGCCTTGTAATAAACAATTTTCTTGATTATTAACATACTGAAACCGATTATCAAAACATCAGTTAGTATCATTTCAGATCAACACCTTTTATTTCAATATAGTTCAGGCTAGTTATTCAATATTTGATGTAAATATAAATTGCTTTTTTGACAAGTTTTATTCAGCACAAGTTACATGTTCATGTTTAAACACATATAAGTGGGATGTATGTTTGGTATGATGCTTTTGTAATAATGCTCTGGTCATTTTCTTTTAGAGCACATTTCAAGAATAAATTATTATTGAATATATCCATAAAAGGAGTAGTCTTTATATAAGAAAACGAGCTTTCAATGATAAAAAAGGTTGTTTTTAATAAAGTTAATATAGTAGAGTTTAAAGCCCAAGTACAGTTTTGTTAACGATTTAGAAAAGTGAATTTTACAGATTTTTAACATGGCATATATATCTCACACATATTTTGGGACGATATCACAGCTTTTTGTGAACTGATACTCTTTGAAATTTGAATTTGACGCTTAAAATCACATTTAGTGCCCTCTCTTGGTGATAACAATATTTTGTTTGTTATCAGGCATATGCAATGGTATTTCAGAGATTTAACAAAAGCATGATAAAAATGTATACAAAAGATTAAATTCTGAAATTTTCATCCAATTCGGCGCACGAGAAGGTGATATTCATTTAGAGACAAAATATTGCATTAGTGTATATTTAGCACATTTTATAATATAACTTATAACTTTACCAAAACTCATTCATTTTTCACGCAATCTTTTGTGCAAAATTTTTGTGACACTCTATTTTATTTTATTTAGATTTGAAGACAAAATTTGGGGACAAAAATATTCGCTTTTACCAAAAATTTACTTGGGCTTTAAGCTTGAGTTAGAAATGCTCCCGAAAAAACAAAAACAAAACAAAACATAACTGAACATTATAGAATAAATTGTGGGGGTTAGACCGTTTTTTTTTTTGTTTTTTTTTTTGCAATCACATTAGAGCACGTCCAATTACTGTTGAAGTCTTTTACTGTTTATTTCTCTCATATTTTTGACTGTATATATCCACTAAATGCTCAAGATCTGTATCTATCCATGAGGCTTTGAAACATATAAAGATATAAATGATATTTGATAAATTGCAAGTGATAATTCATTGCATCTATTAAAGGTAATTGAAAAAAACAAGTTTTAAGAAATAAATTATGATAATTTTTCTAATAAATTATGTGACAGGATGTCTCATATTAAAACAAAGAAACAAAGTATTGCTTTAGAGCTTCATTTATGTATTGATAATAAATTATCCATAAGAATTCAACATACAACACGGTAGGCAAAAATACATCAGTTCATTGTACAATTCTACTAATTTTTTGACTGAGTTTTGTTCAACCCTAAGAAGTGGGTTATGTACCATTGAAATTTGGTGTATAAATATATATTTGAAGTACATGTAAAGCAATTAAATCACACAATTTTGCACATATTCTTAGTTTTAGTTTAGAAGTTTAATATTGCAAATTTACACTATCTACCATATTCAACTTGTTCTATGACTAAATCAACATAAAAATATGTAATTATGATTTGATTAGGCACAACCAGCAAACATTTGCATAACTTTTACCATAAGTATTGCATTACACATTGATACATAACTGTGATTAAAATCAATCATTAATACCTTGTTGTCAATAGCTACATGTACTTTCGGCCTCTGGGCTGCCATCTTCTAAATATAAAATAATACCACTCGTATTCAAACTATGCTTGTGATTATGCAAAATGAAGTAAATGTCCCATTTTTTCCATAGAAAATTCAAGTTTAAAAAGCCAATTTGGGATCATATTTGGGTACTGTGTCTCGATACATTGGTATAGAATGATTTACTCATATAATACAAAGCTAAGGATGGCAGGCTATTATTCTCACACAAAAGCTGGCAACCCTATAGCTTTGTTTGTCTAAGGTGTTCCAATGCACTGTCACAATAATTAACTTTCTATTCAAGCATTGTAAAACCTAAATTCAAAGGTCATTTGATGTGCATAATAAATTCATATACGAAACGATCAATCATCTTATATATTGGCAGTAACATTTCAATGCATTTCAAAGTAGGTCCTACTAACTGGCAAATAGCTATTTGACAGGTTTCTGATAAAAAAAATTATTTCCTGCAGTCTGCCAAACTGCCGAATACCATAAAACAGAAGTGCGTCAAATACTGTATCTACTGTATTTGCCGGTATAAGTACAACCTCAACTTTACTGCTAGAAATGTTGACACCTTACAAAAATGGTGTAATATTTATGCACATGATAAATTCTGATTTTATGATGACCTTTTGAGGACAGACCACTGAATATATTTTGATGAAAACACAATGGTCATATAATAATTGAGGGTTTTTCGATTGAATATGTTAACAAATTAAGACTATGAATGACTTAACAATTCAGCTTTGTGTGACATACATGTAGATGAGTGTTTTTGTTGTTCATACAATTCTGTATGACCATAAAAACAAACTTAAAAAGAAATAATTTTCACTAAGTATTGAGGAAGTTTTTTTTTGTGCAATGGGTCAATTTTCAATTACAGGGTTGTGAAACTTCATTTCAGAATGATAAAAACATGTAAAAATCGAAAAATGAGAAATACCAACAAACTATAAATAACTTTCGCGCATATTGAAAGCGTGAGACATCCTAAATCATGTTCAAACATATCTACCACTTTAATATTCATATTTCAGTCAAAAGATGGAACATACCATCTTCTTCACTTTTCGTAATGAGAACAATCAAGAAAATGGCAAGAGATTATAATGTGCAGGTACAGTAGCCTCCAAATTTCTTTTTTCATCTTGAAATTAAGATATTTTTCAGGGAAAACAAAATGAGAGATGAAAAGATATTAAAATTAATTTGCTTAGTATTGAGTATTTGACTAGTAAGTCTTCATATAATGCATAGGGCTTGAGATACCCGCATACATGATTTCTGGACTTTGCAGATGATTGTGGACTATGGAGTTTCTACAAATTTTGTGCTGATTGATGGCTATTTGAGGTGAACGACAATGGTACACAGTTTGTTATGGTACTGCAGAGCAACTTTGACCCATGGTAAAGGGATGAAACAAAGACATATTTCACAACTTCTGAATAGAATAGGAAAAGCAGAGGAAGTTTGGGAGTTTGGCAGCTCTACACCAGAGCAGATGTATGTAATATCGGATACAGGGCTGTAAAGTCGCATTGTGAAAAGTTGTAGGAGATCAAGTCCAAGTCCTTATTCTGATGTTTTGACCAAGAAATTAACTTTTTTTCAAAAGAAATTGAAAAGAGAAAATACAACCTTCAAAGCAGTATTATAAATGTCCTCCAAAGTTGAGACTTTTCCGGAAATGGGGGCCAAAGTCCTCGTTTATTTCAAGGACAAGAGCCACAAAGAAAAGTAGAAGTAAAATAAGTCAGGACACCTTACAACGCTTTATAGGACAGACAAAAGTAACAATTAGCATAATTAACAGGCCAGGGCATCATACAGTGTACAGTATAGCAAGGACTTTATGCCAGAGGACTGGGATGATTCATAAACCATCACATTAACATAAGAAGAAAAAAACTTGTTGTACTGATACAGGTACAACACTTTAGAGCAAGAACTTTTAGCTCCTCTCTTGTAAATATTAAAGGGGACCTACACTCAGACATTAAATTGCTATCATTAAATGAAGAAAAATAAGATGAACAAACTCTGAAAATTTGAGCAAAATCGGATAATCCATTCAAAAGTTATGAGTTTTCAAAGTTTTAATTTACAACCCTCATGGGCTCCTTAAATTGGCAAACGTACAGGCACAAAATGGCTGCCAACATGGAGAACTCTCCATTCACTTTGTACACAAAATTTCACATTTTACTTTTTTTACAGAAAAGTAGAAAAAATTTTATTTTTTTAAAAATACAATAGCCACATCCATTCTGCAATCATTCCAGAAAGAATGGTGGTGATTCCTCATTTAAAATATGATATTGATCCATTTTCAATAAATTTATATACAAAGTTAATGAGGAGTTCTCCATGTATGACATCACAGATTATGCTAATTGGCTATAAAGTTGCCATTTTAAGGATGCCCAGCACAGGTGGAAATGATAACTTTGAAAATTCATAACTTTTGAACGGATTATCCGATTTTGATCAAATTTTCACAGTTTGCTCTTCTGATTTTTCTTCATATGCTGACTATACATTATTGTCTGAGTGTAATTCCCCTTTAAGATAATAATGTGACCATTACCATTTACAATGTGATATACGTATAAATGTTCATAAATTAATCTTTGTTACTTTTAGAACCTGATTTAGCCATAGATTTTATAATAGCAATCCAAAAGCAATCTTTACTCATAGCCTTTAAGAACAGTAATACAAAGAGCAATCATTTAATTCTCAGTTAGTGCAGCTCAGTACACTTCCAATACTTCTCGTTCACCATCTCATATTTCCTAAGTTGGAAATCCTGCTGGACATCTTCTTATCATCATCATCATCAATTTGATATTTTATCAAATTATAGACACAGAGACCATTACTCTGTGAGAAATATCCTGTTCGACCATCTACAACCTTTTATGCACATCATCTACATCTGAATTGCTATTCCAGAATAATATTGTGAATTTTCTTTGTACTTTCCTGGTTCCTGTTCTTCTGTTCCTGTTCGCTCTTCATCCCGTCTTCGCCTCATCTCATCGTTCAACATTCTACGTCAACTCAACTTCTACAACAACGCTTTCGCTACGCATCACTTCAACTCTTCTTCTTTCACTGAAACGGACTGAACTCTTCGCGTTATTCTCTCCGCTCTTATTGGACTCCTGGCATACCCATGCAGACCATGGTATTGTTATAATTTCCTTCAATATTTTATTTTATTTTGCCATATTAATATTTTATAATATTATCAGAGATAGTATTAAATAGTATAATCTAATTCAATGTTTATGAGTCTTCTTTTCTTGTAAGGAGCATCCTAAATTTATATTTAATTGGTGTTGTGTTGTTGGACAAATGCATATTGAATAACATATATTATTTTGGCCACACACGCACAAATGGTGACCCCGACGTGATATTCCTTGCAAGAGATTAGACAACTAATCCATCAAGAGCATAATTAGTTTATATTCATTTTAAATCTATATGTTTATTAGATCTAACATATTTCAATATAATTTGTTGAATTCACAATTCATTTTGCTTAAACATCGCTTTTGCAAAGTTTTGCACACTTCTTCATACTTTGATCATTTTATTTTTGCATCCAATTGTGATTGGCGTAAAGCTATTTAAGCTTTTCCTTTTTTTTTCTTCATATTTTCTGATTGTTTCTAAATCTAGTCTAACCATGTCTATCAATGCTGAAAACCAAAACGCTACTGGTGACTCTAAACTCAATATTGCCAACATGTCGATCAAATTGCCACCCTTTTGGCACGCAGATCCAGAGATTTGGTTTGCACAGGCTGAATCTCAATTTGATATCAAGCATTTCACTACTGAACAGACGAAGTATTCATATGTTGTCGCTGCTTTGCAACCTGAGGTTGCTCGTGAAGTTCGCGACATTATCGTTAATCCTTCCAAGTCCACCCCGTACACTGAACTAAAAAATGCTCTAATTTCTAGGACTACCGAATCGGAACAGCGTCGTGTTCAGGTGCTGCTCATCGAGCTAGAGTTGGGCGATAAAAATCCTTACCAATTACTTCATCACATGGAGCAATTGGTCGGGGGCAAGCAAATTGAGCAAGGTATCATGAAACAATTGTTCTTACAGCGCTTGCCGTCCAACGTTCGACTTATTGTTGCTTCCTCGAGCGAGAGTTTATCTCTCTCGGCACTTGCCGAACTCGCCGACCGAATCATCGAGGTCCACGTGCCATCTGTAAATGCTGCACATGCCCACAACACAGAACCGCCTGTACACTCCGTCGCTCCGTCGAATTCCTCATCATTGTCTGGCCTCGAGAGACAAGTCTTGGATATGAGCAAGCTATTGAAGGAGTGTATGGCAAAGATTTCTGACCTCCGTCGTGAACGCGATAGAGGTCGGGTAGCGCACGGAGCCCGTCACTTCGGTTTGCCTCTCTTGTAAATATTAATATAATAATGTGACTATTACCATTTACAATGTGATATACATTTAAATGTTCATAAATTAATCTTTGTTACTTTGAGAACCTGATTTAGCCATAGATTTTATAATAGCAATCCAAAAGCAATCTTTACTCATAGCCTTTAAGAACAGTAATACAAAGAGTAATCCTCAGTTAGTGCAGCTCAGTACACTATAAAACAATGACCTTGAGCTGCTCTAATGGAGTGTTGACAGACCAAGAACATTAATCCCTTGTTCTGGCGATATTTTTTGTATATTTCATGTTATTTTCCACATTTTCCTATATGCAGTGATAAATTAATGTATATAGTGCCATGTACAATAACATGCTCTTGATGATCCAATAATTCGTTTTCTGATACACTATTTTATATTCACGTAAATTGAGTTACAAAATTGCAAACTAGCACACTTGAAACATGAACATGTTCTTCCCAAATCTAGATTTGCATACCTAACTGACCAATCGGATTTAGGTCTAAGATGTGCAATTTTTCCCTCCAATTTCTAAGGGGTCCACCAAATCCTTTGCATGGGTATAAAAGGAGACATGATTACAGCCAAACATAAGACTTCAGCCACATTTTCGTCGAAATACACCTGTATATGGGACTCCAACGTGGATGTCCACTCTACATTCATCTTGGACTTAGAGCCTTAAAGAAATTTAATTTTCTTCAACATAGCTTGCTGAACGACAGCCTGCTTTTCAACTTTCTTCTGCAAGTCCATTTCTTCCAATACTTCTCGTCCACCATCTCATATTTCCTAAGTTGGAAATCCTGCTAGACATCGTCTTTTTATCATCGTCATCAGTTTGATTTTTTATCACATTATAGACGCTTTTCATAGAGACCATCACTCTGTGAGAAATATCCTGTTCGACCGCCGACAACCTTTTATATACATCATCTACATCTGGATCGCCATTCCCGAATAATATTGCGAACTTTCTTTGTGCTTTCCTGGTTCCTGTACTTCGATTTCCAGTTGCTCTTCATCTCGTCTTCGCCTCATCTCATCGTTCAATATTCTACGTCACATTTTCTACGACAACGCTTTTGCTACGCATCGCTCGCTTCTATCTTTTCTTCTTTCACCCGAAACGGACTGAACTCATCGCGTCTTCGGCTTTTCTCTTCGCGCCTATCGAACTCATGGCATACCCATGCAGACCCTGGTATTGTTATAATTTTCTTATCAAATTTATCTCAATTGTTGTTGATTTCATTTTGCCATATTGATATTTTGATAATATTATCAGAGATAGTTATTTCCCTGATATATCAGATATTGATTGCATTTGTAATGCATGCAGGTTAAAATATATTTTAAAAAGCTAAAGATTCGTTATACACGCTAAAAAAAAAAATTTGTCTTGCGTCTCCTTGCTTCTTATCAAATTAAATGTTATGTTCAGATAGAGGAGACCCATTACATAGAGGAGGAAGTATGAATTATACCAACTATCCACTGCTCAGGTGAAGCCATGCAGAAAGTTGTTATGTGGACCCTGTGCTTTATAAGGACAGAGTTCGGCAAATGTACGTTTTACCCACTTATATAATACCCAAACCAAATACCTGATACATATCATCAAGAGTAATTTCCCTGATATAAATATATTGATTGCATTTGTAATGCATGCAGGTTAGAATATAATTTGAAAAGTTAAAGATTCGTTCTACACGCCAGAAAAAAAGAAAATTCAGTCTTGCGTCTCCTTGCTTCTTAACAAATTATATGTTATGTTCAAATAGTGGAGCTGTGCAAACCTCACTGAATGTTGATGAATTAAACGAGGCATTTTCTTTACAATGTGAAATGATACCTAAGAAGCTGTCCAATTAGGTTCTTATATATTTGTATGTATACTATATAGTCCTCATCTCCACTCTGTACATGTACACATTGAGACACAGTCTCATGACCCCTGTAAACAGTATGGGAGAGAGAGGAGGACAAAGAGTGTCACTGGCCAGTGAATGTTGATGAATTTAACGAGGCATTTTCTTTACAAAGTGAAATGATTCCAGAGGCTATTTTGCTATGTAAAAAACACAGAACAGCTGTGTAAAATGAAGAACGATTGTCTATTTGCATATTTCTGCCATCAGGGGAACTGAATAAAAAATTTTCACAAAGAATTTAACTCAATATGCTTGTGGATAGATTATGCAAAATAGCGTCAGATTTTGTTATCGGTGACAGTTTTTTGTGAACTAGCCGTCATCAATATTCCATGAGGAAAACCGAGGAAAACCAAAGAAAAGATCAAATTAGACGATTCAGAATCAATCTGAAATACAATTTTTTTTCCCAGGATGATGATCCTAGAACAGTAGATCTCAAGGCCTTGAAAATAACTCTTCAAGAGATTATAAATTTATGCAGAATGGAACCAGGGCTTTTTAATACCAGACACACATTGCAAAAGGTTAGCAAAGATGAATCACAATTTCATCAGGTAAAGCGATCTAAAAAATGGTAGAAATGTAAAGTTATGGATTTTTTAGCAATGTATTGTTATTAAGAGAGAGAGGAGGACAAAGAGTGCCACTGGACAGTGAGAAATGTTTAGAACGTCCAGTTCTAAGTATCTGATGCAAGAGAAGGCGAAAATGGATTCGATTGTAACAACCCAACCTCTAGAGTCATTATGCATTAATTTTCTGAGTATTGAACCAGATAACGGAGGTGCCAAGAACGTACTGGTTATGACTGACCAATTTAGTAAATACGCAGTAGCGGTGCCAACTAAAGACCATCATAGTGCAACTCTAGCTAAGGCTCTGTGGGACAATTTCATTGTCCATTAGGGATGGCCGGCTAAGATCCTGTCTGATCGGGCGCAGGACTTCAATTCTCATTTGATCAAGGAGCTGTGCACTATGGCTGGTGTGGAGAAGGTGAGGACTACACCTTACCATCCTCAATCCAATCCTGTTGAGAGGTTCAACAGAGTAGTGTTGGACATGATTGGTTGCCTTTCAGATAAGCAGAAGTCTGAACAGAAACGTCATGTGAGCGCACTTGTACATGCCTACAATGTGTGCGAACATGACACGACGCATTTCTCCCCTTACTACTTGATGTTTGGGAGGAATGCACGTTTGCCTATTGATATTGCTCTAGGGATAGATCCAGAGAGGTCTGTACACTCTGACAAAACATCGTATGTCAAGGCACTTCATGAGCAGCTTGCCGAGGCATATGAATTGGCTGGGAAGAACATGGCTGCCCGAAGTAGCGCCAACAAACGGCACTACGATCAGATACCCAGGGCACCTGTTCTTGAGAAAGGTGACCATGTCCTTGTTAAGAGTGTGCACCTTAAAAGTAAGCATAAGCTGGCAAATAAATTGGGCGGTGATGTGTACGAAGCTTTGTCATAGATGGATGACTCACCTGTCTATAAAGTCAAGAAGGTGGGTACTGATCTTGCTCCTAAGGTCCTCCTTAAATTTGTTTAATGCATGTTTGGTCTTCATTTCTTATTCTACTATTCTTCTAGGAAAGTGACGACACTCCAATGGAGATGGCAGGAGATACAAGCAATCAAGAGCTAACCAGCTCAAATGGTGATCAACAGGCGGTAAGTCATGGAATTCAAGATTTTTATATTCAAAACAATGGGAAGGGGGATCCCCACAAAATCATTAAGAAAATGATTGGTACTCATTATAGCTATTGCCTTATTGTTTTAGAATGTAAAGTTTAAAGACCAGAAAGGTCTTGCATTGATTAGAAGCATAAAAATCAGACAGGCAGATCAAAAATAGTTTGAAATAAATCGGACAAGAAATAAGAAAGTTATGAATATTTCAATGATGGTAATATAAATAACTCTATTGTATCGAGTCTGAAACAGGTTAACAGATAAAAAAATATAGTGAAGTTTACTGTTTGCACACCATGGACTTGATGTTCATGAAGGTCATTTAGTTTATTAATAAATTATGCTTTCCCTTCTAATGCAGGATCATTAAAATTACTAATAACAGATTTTTGCTTGTTTTAATTATTTTGCTAGGTAAAATTATTAATGAAGGAATAAAATAATCATAAAATAGTAAAGATAAATTCAATGTATAGGGTGAAGGAAACACTCCCTTCCTTCCTCCCTTCCTAAATTTGTTTTTTTTTTTTACATCTTTATCATTTTTCAGGCTGACCAAGATGCAGCTGCCTTGGAGTTTTATGACGTTGATCCACCACAGGATCAAACAGAACAGTTCATCTACGATGGGATGATGGTGGCTAAGATAGTAACTGACATTTCAACCACATCACCAACTCTTCGACCTTTCAAGATTTCCTCAAAGATCACAATGACGGAGAAGCAGGTTGAAGAGGTGGAGGAGCACACAAGAGGGCAAGCTGGCAACCAAATATGGCACGATCTCTGGAAGTGTCAGATAACAACTTCGAACTTGAAGTCGGCAATTTCATGTAAGGAGCAGGATGGTTGCAGTCTTGTTTTGAGGATTGTGACAGGAAGTGTACAAGATTTTGAGCCGGCTCCAATAGAGTGGGGTCGCAAGAAGGAGAAGATGGCAGCAGAGCACTACTCTCGTGTCCAAAGACAATGTCATCGTCGCTTCAACTTAAGACAAAGTGGTCTGCGTTTGTTTGCAGAAGAGGGATTTATAGGGGCATCGCCAGATGGAGTGACATCGTGTAGGTGTGAATGTTGTCCAGAAAAAAGACTTGTAGAAATCAAATGTCCATATGCAGGGAGAGACATTCATCCAAAAGCGGCTGCCAAGAAGAGAGGGTGCACCATCAATCAAGACGGAGAGTTGACTATGGACTCGTCCTGTCAGTATTATGCGCAAATTCAAGGTCAGATGGGGGTGTGCTGCATCAGTGATTGCGACCTCGTTGTGCACACCAAGAAGGGGATTACACAGGAACTATGCAAACGTTTAAAGATCCTAACTTGTTCACATCCAAATTAATTATCAATATGGCTACATTTCTGAAATTTTTAAAAGACCAGGAAGTTCAGTATGGTTGACGGATCCGTCAATGTGGATTTCGAAACACAGAGATGTTATACATCACTTGCAGCCTATAAAAAGTGGTGGCTCTATTATCCAACATTCGTTGCTACGAATGTGGGAAACCAATGATGCATACAAAATGAGTACACCAAGGATATCCGGAGACAAAACTATGGAGGAATTGGAGGAGGCAGAAGTAGACGAGATTTGGGGTCAACACTAGTACTAGTCAACACCCTCTAACCGAAGCTGTGCGAAGTGCCTGTTATTCATAAATGCAGTCCCTAAAAGACCAGTGCAGGCAGTGCCCAATGACAGAGATGGGCCAGCTTCTAAGGCGATTAATGAACTTAATGGAAAGAAATTTGACGATCAACAAATAAGTGTGTTAGAAATTCCCTTACTTTTGATAACGATTTTCATTTTCCTTATCTTTATAATACTGCAGACCTTTGCACTGATCAAGGATGAGGCCTGCCTGGCATTCCAACGCCTCTTCTGGAACGACGCATACAATTTGGAACAACCCGCAGATGAGCCGGGACAAGATAACCGTTGCTTTCGTCACGCAGCCTACTGCGCATTTATCTTTTGGATGCATGGAAGCCTGGGCGCAGGAAACCGACGCTTTATCCCGAGCTGCTCAGTGATCTCAATCCGGAGGAAATTCCCGAGCCCTAATGGCATATATACGGGATACATCCCAGGACGTTTTGTGTAGAATTTTTTTCCTTTCACATATTTAATAATTCAGATCAAGATACAACAATGAAATACACTCGAGGTAACAATTGGTTCCAATTACTTGTTCAAAAGGATGTTCTTCTTCACTAATCTACATATAGTCAACCTGGCCCACAGTGAAGTTGTGAGCTACAGTGGAATTCACATAAAAGTGTTTTTCAAGAGTAAATCACACATGGCTTATTTATTGCATAACAAAGAACACGCTGTACTTTGTTTTTGTTCACTATCATATTGTCTCAAATGGAAAATGAATGGGAATTCACATCACACGAGTATCTGAAATATATGATCAGAGATGTCATTCACTTTGCCTCGATTTGACTGGTTGTGACATTCAAATTAAAATTGACCAGAATATAAGAGAGAATCATCGCCAAGTTTTGTAGACCTTTATTCTTATGCCTGTAAAGTATTTTGTCTGGACATCATCTTGTTTCACACTAATTCACTCATCCTACCATTACTATTCTATACCTCAAAGTCAAATTTTCTTCATACGTATGAGTGTACCATGGTATAATACAAGATGTCACCAGGATGATATTGGCGCCTTAGAAGAGGAAGCAGTAAGAGATCTGCTTCTCCAAGTAGCAGAGAGGGAGCCGGGC
>BQKZ01000697.1:4029-20283 GCA_036244855.1 Temnopleurus reevesii
TTTTTTTTTTGTAAAGGAGAATCCATATCCCTGAAATTGTGGAAATACACAGCGCAGTCAGGCAGTGTGGGAAGCCAAACACAAAAGTTCAGGGACATAATAATGTATTGTATATTTCATTACTATGTTTCTTGACTTCAAAGCCCTTTCTATTGATGTTTTTCACCCACTGTCGACGAATTCCTTCACATTCCTTACGCCAGGGAATCTGTTTAGGGTGTATACGGCTTTGCACACGAGCAGGCATTTTGAGTCAAAAGCGAGTGAATCTCGTACTCAGTTTGCTCCCATTTTTTTCATTTTTCTCCAATTATTGTAACATTTTACCAATGCGCAGGTCCGACCTGATTCATGTATCTTATTCCTCATTGTCAAGAAAAAAAATTAATCTGCTTTTGTCAGCCACAGAATGGAAAAAATCGAAAAAATGCACATTTTTGCCATAGACTCGTGTAGTGAAGAAACCCAGAGTAGCACCGCAGTCAAATTTCTGTTTGTCGCCCTCTAGCGTTGTGGGAATCCTATATACAGAGACCAAAGTAATATCTAAAAGATGCATATATTTCATAAGCAAAATCAATAACAATTTTTGCACTAGTATACTCGAAAGACAAATCAAGCAATACTCTTTAAAAAAAAAAGCTAAAATATCCATGTTATATTTCAATCGCCGTGTTAGAAGAGGAACAAGCCCGTAACTTGAAGAGGGGGTGGGGTGGACGCACCCCAACGCATACAAACTCACCAGCAGAGTTCCGCTTCACCAAAAGGGGTAAACTTCAGCATGCAGGAGAAAAAAGAATGTCCGTTTTCTTTAAGTTAAAGGGAAATTACACCCAGACAAGAATGTACGGTCAGTAAATGAAGAAAAATCAGATGAACAAATTGTGAAAATTTAAGCAAAATCGGATAATCCGTTCAAAAGTTATGAATTTTCAAAGTTTTCATTTCCACCTGTGCTGGGCCAATTAGCATAATCTGTAATGTCATACATG
This sequence comes from Temnopleurus reevesii, assembly GCA_036244855.1. Taxonomy (NCBI): domain Eukaryota; kingdom Metazoa; phylum Echinodermata; class Echinoidea; order Temnopleuroida; family Temnopleuridae; genus Temnopleurus; species Temnopleurus reevesii. Next base: position 5,025 of record BQKZ01000697.1, read on the forward strand.
CAGAACTCCTCATTCACTTTGCATATAAATGTATTGAAAATGGATCAATATCATATTTCAAATGAGGAATCAACACCGTTCTTTATGGAATGCTTGCAGAATTGATGTGACTATAATATACTCAACCAAAAAAAAAAAAAAAAATTTTTCTGGAAAAATAGGAAAATGAAAAATGTTGTGTACAAAGTGAATGGAGAGTTCTCCATGTTGGCAGCCATTTTGTGCCTGCACGTTTGCCAATTCAAGGAGCCCATTAGGGGTGTGAATCAAAACTTTGAAAATTCGTAAATTTTGAATGGATTATCCGAGTTTGCTCAAATTTTCAGAGTTTTTTCACCTAATTTTTTCCATTTAATGATATAGCAATTCAATGTCTTAGTGTAGTTCCCCTTTAAGGCCTTTTTTTTTTCTTGTCAGCTCGCAGGCGGTTAAAGAAGCAACGGTTTAATCAAACAACGCAACCTATTTAACCAAACATGAAATCGAAAGATGAAATAAACAGTATAGTATTCAAACACTTTTAGAAAAGACCGCATTAATTATAAAACATATTGCCCCGAAGGATTTAATAAGTAACAACTGTGGGAGATTCAAACAAGTTTAGGCAGTTGTAGCCAATTATAAAATTCAATTTGGTACATGGTAGACACCTTTTTTCAAATGGCAAAAAGATTGTTGTCTCTGTATACCATTGTAATACAGACATATCATTGAAATGCAATATTTGCAGATGATTTACATATCAAACGAACGTAGTTTTTGTGTTGTCACGTTTTTCTTTTCTTGTTTTTTTTTTTGTAAAGGAGAATCCATATCCCTGAAATTGTGGAAATACACAGCGCAGTCAGGCAGTGTGGGAAGCCAAACACAAAATTTCAGGGACATAATAATGTATTGTATATTTCATTACTATGTTTCTTGACTTCAAAGCCCTTTCTATTGATGTTTTTCACCCACTGTCGACGAATTCCTTCACATTCCTTACGCCAGGGAATCTGTTTAGGGTGTATACGGCTTTGCACACGAGCAGGCATTTTGAGTCAAAAGCGAGTGAATCTCGTACTCAGTTTGCTCCCATTTTTTTCATTTTTCTCCAATTATTGTAACATTTTACCAATGCGCAGGTCCGACCTGATTCATGTATCTTATTCCTCATTGTCAAGAAAAAAAATTAATCTGCTTTTGTCAGCCACAGAATGGAAAAAATCGAAAAAATGCACATTTTTGCCATAGACTCGTGTAGTGAAGAAACCCAGAGTAGCACCGCAGTCAAATTTCTGTATGTCGCCCTCTAGCGTTGTGGGAATCCAGTATACAGAGACCAAAGTAATATCTAAAAGATGCATATATTTCATAAGCAAAATCAATAACAATTTTTGCACTAGTATACTGTAAAGACAAATCAAGCAATACTCTTAAAAAAAACTAAAATATCCATGTTAAATTTCAATCGCCGTGTTAGAAGAGGAACAAGCCCGTAACTTGAAGAGGGGGTGGGGTGGACGCACCCCAACGCATACAAACTCACCAGCAGCGCTCCGCTTCACCAAAAAGGGTAAGGCTTCAGCATGCAGGAGAAAAAAGAATGTCCGTTTTCTTTAATATAAGTTAAGACCTCTTTTTTTTTCTTGTCAGCTCGCAGGCGGATAAAGAAGCGAAAGGTTCATCCAACATCACTATTTAACCAAACATGAAATCGAACGATAAAATAAATAGTGTAGTATTTAAATACTTTTAGAAAAAAACGGCATCAAATATAAAACATATTGCCCCGAAGGATTTAATAAGTAACAACTGGGAGAATCAAACAAGTTTAGGCAGTTGTAGCCAATTATAAAATTCAATTTGGTACATGGTAAACACCTTCTTTTTAAATGGCAAAAAGATTGTTGTCTCTGTATACCATTGTAATACAGATATACCATTGCAATGCAATATTTGCAGATGATTTACATATCCAACAAACGTAGTTCTTGTGTTGTCACGTTTTTTCTTTTTGTAAAGAAGAATCCACCCCTGAAATTAGTTTGCCGTCATTGAATTATGAAGATGAGATGAACACAGTATGTGAAAGTTTGAGAAAACCAGTGGCCGATTGCTCAAAGCCGAGACAAGATAGAGTCAAGATAGAGACAAGTCATCTTTGGGAGATATCTTTTACTTATACTGCTGATTTGTCAATGATCTTCGTAAATCCGTTGCACGAAGGGATACTAGCGTGCTCTTTGCCAAAGTTTAGCCTTACTCACGGGATTAAGTAATATCTATATTTCAGCAAACATCATTATGTGTAATTACAAACAAAATTACGGAATAATTCTCGGAATTACACTACAGAGACATTTTTAACAATGATTTATATCCATCATAAACAATTCGATGTTCAATGACGAAAACAGCTCCCTTGTTTATATCTTCGAAAGTCACATATCTGGACCTCTTGGAAGAACAGAAGTATTTATTTTAATTCTTCTGAAAGGGCAATCCAGCCAATCGTATTATTTGCAAGTTATGTTTTTTTCACATGTAAATTTGCCAAATGTATTCTTATTTCGTATCATCATGATCATGTTGTATATTATATGTCTTTTTGACGATTGGGAATAAAGTACCATACCATACATACAAATGAGTGGTCAGGCACCCCTCAATCTTTAGTCTAAAGTTTAGACATATAGCAACTCTCGAATTATTACAGAATAAACCATTCCCTGGTATTTATCCGAAGCTCTGCTCTTAATTAGTTGGAATCAAATATTGTTACATATATCATGAACAAAATACTTGTCAAATTAGATAAAAATCGATAGAATTCGCCACGGAACATTGTGTATTCTTTCAAAAGGATCTATATTCTCAGAAACGTTCTAATTCTATGACAAGCTGATATAAACAAATGTGTTTGAGCTTTGAAAAGGAAGTATTTGCCATAAAGCGGTTTTTATTGTGTCTGTGTGTCTATTGTAATTCACTCATATCCTTTTAAAGAAAATATTTGGCTCTTTCCATTAAAATTAATCATAAATCACTGCATATTTCTTTTACTGGGCAACTTTAGGCTTTGTTTTCTCAATTTTTATTGTGAAATAATAATGATTCAGTAAATGTGATTCTTTTTAAAAAGATATATTTGTTCTTAGTATTTTAAAATGAACCTCTGAAACTTACGAAATAAAATCAGATTATAATTTGCCCAAAATCTCACTGAATTGGGACTTTAAAATGTCATTGAACAACGATTTGTCACGTTTCAATTCGCGTAACATAAATTGAATGAAAATCACATGGCGTAAGCTTGCTAAAAGATAAGACAGCTCTCGATGTGTCGTAACTCGCTGGAATGGACTTGTCCTTCGCGATAAATAGAATGCCTTTGGGAAACAGACACGCGGACAAGTGTGCGATAAGAGCTCTTATCCTCAATAGGATAGCTAAGACCATTCTGAGCAACCGGCCCCTGGTTATTATGTTGTTTTTTTTTTTTAATTTCAGTGATATCTTCGGATGGGGATCCTCCAGATGATAACTTTGTCAGAATATATAGCAAAATGTTCTCGAACTGCCCGATTAACAAAATGGAGTGAATATATATTGACGGAAATGTAAAGACTGAACAAAAAAATCTGCAGGATCGATCGACTGGGTTTATTTGTGACGTTATGCCAAAGGTTCAATACTCAGAAGTTTAAAAATAAAAGCATTCGCTATAGACAGATCAAGATCATGTGTATGAAAAACTATTTCTTCTCCTTCTTTATTTTACTATTTGCTCTGAAACAACTCTTACTTTCGAGAGGGGCAAACGGATTTCCATATTCGGACGATTTTACACTCCGGAATTACGAACCCTTTTTCCATATTCATTTCTCTTCACATATTTCCACTTCCAAAAACATACACACATTTATGCAACATTATGAAATAGTTGATTATATGAATTAATGTAGACAAATTTAACAATCGAACCTTCCAAATAACGTAACGTTTTCCATATTCGGAATATCGAACCTTCAGATTATTGAACATTTGAAGCACCCCACGCCCGTGCGAAATAAAGCTGACGAAGGCTGACGAAGGCTGACGAATTGGAAAAATACGCAATAAGACATTCAGCACGAAGGCGAGTTTGTAGGAGTCGTACTCTCGTCCTAGAGAAGGCGCCTTGGCTAGATGAACAACTCGCCTTCGTGTCTTACGTACGTACACATTTTCTCAATTCGTCAGCCTCCGTCCGCCTCAATTCGCATAGATGTGAGGGACATTCAGAATTATGAACCTTGAGAATGATGAACCTTCTGAATAACGAACGTTTTGAATAATGAATTGGCACAGCAACACATCACGAATTTTTTGTAAACCTCTTAAACTATTGAAAATACTCTATCGATTTATACAAGAAGTATATTCTAGTAAGCTTAAACATGGTCATTTATGAAGAATCGATGATTATGTGCAAATATTGTGGTTTGTGACCAGTTATTTCATTAAAAACTGTAACTAAAACAAAATAGGAGGGATTAAGCAACCGATAGCTATTCATGATGCATTTCAGTTTTAGAAGCGTACTTTAATAATATAAAATAAACCCCAATCTATCCAACGACCTAACCTATTATCCTTTAGGCCAATGTACCCGAAATGGTAATTAATCAGAGGATTGTAGGGACGGTTGGGTCTGTTCTACTTCTTTTCCTCTTCTCCTTCTTTATAACCGGTTGATGAACATCAAAACCAAGAACCTCTTTCTTTAGAGTTGAATTGGTGCAACGGTCTTGCCACCAAGTCTTAAAATCAGGTTCTCTCTTCTGCCACGACGTCTCAGGGTTCACGAAGGTATGGATGAGTTTCCTCACCAGGTAGCAGAGATTCACGTCCGGGGCAAACATGATGAAATAGCGCGCGGAAAGGCAGACGATATCCTTGTCTCTCCGCCAATCAAAATACCGGTTGTACTTCTCCTCATCGCGGTCGAGTTCGTAGATGTATCGCACGAACTCACTCATGTTGATGAAGTCTTCAAGATGGATGAAGGAATTCCTTGGCAGGACACGTTCATAGTCTTCTCGGGTCGAGCCGTAGACAATCGGAACGATGCCTTTCAGAAGACACGTCCTCCAGATCTTCTCCGTGATATATTCTCGGCATTCGCTGTTTTCGAATGCCAGATAGAACTTGTAGTCTCCGAGGATCTCGTCGCTCTCGTCATTCGTCAGTATTCCAAAGTCGCCGCATTTGCCGAAAGTGTCGATCGGGAGATACTTCTGGAGTTCTTCGACGAACTCTCCTCTCCTCCAGGAAAGTCTGTGGCAGTTTGAAGCCATCCAGGCGATAAGCTTACTCTTCGGAGGGACAGGAGATATGGTATTGAACAACGGTTTCTTTTGCAAGTAACAGTAAGGAAAGTGAATGTCTGAATCTGACGCATAGGTCATGCTGAGATTGTAAGGATTGTCCTCCCCAGGTGGTGGGACGTACTCGTGGTCGTGGTGGGGGCTCTCCCGGGAGTACAGCACCCAGAGCTGACCCGGTGGTCGAGCCTTCATCAACTGACTGAGATGAAGACCCTCATGCAGGGAATCGACGAGGACGAGGACATCGGTCGTCTTCATTATCTTTCTCGTCAGGTTCCACTCGCCGACGAAACTCGTCTCGATGACGCATGACTTCGCAAAGTCACAAGAAAATCGAACCCAATCCGCCGGATCGCCCTTTAAGTTCAAGAGCATGTTATGACATCGTTTACCACAGTACTTCGTAATGCGTATAACACATCCCTCCTGGTGATATACTCTATTACGTAATAACTTATCCACCAAACGACTAGCTCCCACATCGAAATCTGACTCCAATCCAATTAATTTTAAAACATTGCCAACATCCATTAGAAGAACATCTCGGTCTATATCCACGAGGCTCCTCTTAAGTGAACGCGTAACGCGAACATAGTCCGAACCATCCGTCACGAAATACCACGTCATGCAAAGACATGATATAAAAATGATTGTTTTAATTAACAAAGATAAATTCAACCTCATTCTGTCAGGGGTAGAATGTTCTAGAGAATAATCGAAGAAGCAGCTCTCAACACAATGTTCAAAATGTTCAATATTTTGATTTAAAAACGTCACAGAACGGGCAATCCGTCTAAGAAATTACGAGCTTTAATTAACTTCTGATGAGAGAATGTCAACCTGGAGGCAATGTTGTACGAAAATCAGTTACAAAAGAGGTATAACACGCATGTAACGCGTGAAAATGTAGAAACAAATCAAAAGCCAGCATCTTTACTCCTAATTCACTGTCTGCTGAATAATTGGAGGTCTTCAAGACCTTCACGAAATGGAAGAGAGTTTGCTCAATGATTACGTCACAAAGCTGATGTAGTTTTGCTGAGTTTGGTTAAGAAAGCAAACCGAAGCTCTGATTGGAGAATTGGACAGATTATTCACCTCCTCTTTGTTCGCTGTGTCACGCAACTTTTTCGCATTGCATTGAGATGGAAGCCAATGCAAATAGAAATGTTTGCGAAAGACTCTGTTTGTTGATCCCTTTAGCAATATTCACGACCATTTCAAGAATAGACTATCTTTCCCAAACCAGTGGAAAGAAGATGTTTCTATAATTATATGCAAATAGATACCTCACACTAGCTTGCTCGAAATGAGCTCATCTGAGCATCTTTCGACATACAGCAACTGAATAAGGATGAACAAACGAATAAAAGGTTGAGTTTACCCCCAGAAAGATATCATACGGTATTGTTCAAACGCAGAATAAAATTAGACGAGCAGCTAAAAAAGAAAGTTTGAAGTAAATCGGGCGATGTCAACAGATTAGTTCTCGACTGTTAACTTATTATACCGTATCTTACATCCCATTGGTTTCAAGAATTCGTTTAACCTTTTAACACCAAGTTCAAATATCCATATCTTTCTTCTTAAATGTATTCGGAGAAGAACTACCATTGTCAACGATTTGGTAGTTCATTCTATTCTGGTTATAAAGCATATAAAGCAATCCGATTATACACGCATAGAATTATAAATGATGTGTTCATTTTAATATTCAAAACATGAATCGGGTTATTTTTTTGTCCAGATGCCTTATTATTATGTGCTATAGTAATTTATTTCCCGAACCAGGGGCACGTAACATAATCAAGTTTGCAACCAATCGCAGACTTTAATGCACGATTTGCCATGGACTTACGATTGATTTGAATGCTATAATTTATAGGACGTCGATCGCATTCGATCAAGTACTGTGCACTGGGCTTCAAAGTTTGAAACATAATTCACCGTATATATTGGTTTAATTGTAACATATTATGTAGGAAAGCCCAGTGCGTGTTTGTTCTTTGTTTGTGCGCCTCAAGTGCCCCTTGAAAGATTAGCGTGCTTTTTAAATGTTGAATTACCATTGCTATTCATAAATTTTAGTTAATTTCCCAGCTCAGGAGTGTCAGATTTGATAACCAATATTATAGGCCGACGATGGTGGCTCTTTTTTATACTTATAATGGAGTACGCAATATTTATCTCTTATTTCCTGGTATTTCCTGATATTCACCTCCGACTCAGGTGGCGCCATTTCAGATGATATGGCGCCAATAATCAAGATAGGCTAAACTGTATGAAGAACATTGATTTTGCTCGATATAATGCCCCGGTCACATAGAACCCCGGAAGCAACACGATTCACCCCGACTCGTTGTTCGGAGGCAGTTAACTGTGAATTAACAAAGAGTCGGGGCGAATCGTGTTGCTTCCGGGGTCCTATGTGACCAGGGCTTAAGATAGCAATTTCTATACGTGTTGCTGGCAAGGAAAAATATACCACATGTTTACTTTTAATGTATGAATTTATTTATGTATCTTGATTGATTTGGAACTTTGTAATTTATTTCTTTATTATATTTTGATTTCATTGGAAATAAAATAAAATAAACTGAAAAATTGAAAAGAAAAAAACCTGACACTTTTGGAAGCTTGAAAAAAAAACATTTTAGATAAAGGGTAAGCTTGTCCTCATTCACTCTGTTTTACGATATATCGAAACTAATAGGCCGGTTTACTAATAGATGCAAATTTTATGCATGCCTCTAACACAAAGGTTGTTCTTGACGACCCGAAAGCTTGCCCGAGGCTTGCCCGACATAGCAACAAGTAATGTATGCAAACTGGATTCCAATTATAGTCTAGTTGTTATCAACCGGTCTATGGAATACCACGTAACTACGTTAAACTCACACAAATTTGAATATATAAGTAAACCCGCCTATTGAAAGATGTGTTAGAAATGGCAACAAATGGAATGAGAAACTGATAATGTGCAAATGTATGTGCGTATGTGTGTGAGTGTGTGTGTGTGTTTGTGTGTGTGTATGTATGTGTTAGTTTGAGTGTGTGTGTGTTGTCAGAGTAAGATAAGAGTTATAAAAGCACTGAGAGAAAGAAAACAAATCCAAGGAGAAAATTGGGAGAAATTAAAAAAATAAGACCGGGGAGAGATAGAATAATAATGGGCCATCGAAATAAAAAACGAAGTGATAGAATACAAAAAACAGCGAAATCACCGAAATAGATCTTTATACTAGCATTAGTAGGTATACTATATACTTTCGCAACTGTAGGAGATTTTTAAAAAGCAGAGAGACTCAAAGGGACAGAGAGTGATGAACATAAAAGGGAGACAGGATAGATGTATAAATGATGATGATGATGATGATGATGATGATGATGATGATGATGGTGATGATGATGATGATGATGGTTTTGATCATGATGATGATGATGATGATGATGATGATGATGATGATGGTTGTGATCATCATGATGATGCTTGTGATGATGACGACGACGATGATGATGATGATGATGATGATGATGATGGTGATGATGGTGATGATGGTTGTGATGATGATGATGTTTGTGATGATGACGATGATGATGATGATGGTTGTGATGATGACGGTGGTGATGATAAAAACAAGGATAAGTAGAAAGAAGAGGAAAGATGAAAAAGGAAAAGAATAGAGATGTTTGAAAAATCTGAAAAAAAAAATGAAGCTTCGTGAAGAGAGAGAGAGAGAGAGAGAGAGAGATAGAGAAAGAGAGAGGGAGAGAGGGGGAGAGAGAGGGAGAGAGAGAGAGAGGCGATGGGGGAGGCGGGGTGAAGTAAAGTTTCTTGTAAACATTGAAAGCATGGCAAAACAAAAAGCGAAAGAAATCAATGACTGCCTTCAGCCATAAACATCTAGTTACGACAAGGATATATCCAGCAAATGAATAGAATGCAAAAATGCAAGTTCTTCAAAGAGGCGCCACACGCCAGCGCACCCACATAATAGCTTTAATTGTGTATTCTGACAAAACGCTCTGTGAATGAATTTCGATAACTATTCATGCTTTGGGGAAACACACGCTATATTGGATCCACATTTGTCGTGTGTTCTGTTTATGGGATACTTGTATACATTTCTTAAATAATATTGTAATGGTTTTTGCTGTAAGACGCACACAATAAATCGTCTGGTCCACAACACGATTGACTGTTACATCAACTTGCACAACTGGACAATGAATCAGCTGATACAAGATTTACGACGTTTTGACGCGTACGCTCGATCCACGAGTCGTGGATCGCTTTAGTTTGTGCGATCTCGGACGACGTCGGTAATAAGTCAACATTTTTTGCTATATGTCATCCACTCCCGGTACAACAACCGGGCGGTGTTTCATCAACTGTTTCTTAAAGTTACGCACGACTTTAAGAAAGACTGGAATACGTTAACGAATGCAATACGCGTAAGCATCTTAATAATTCATCCGAAGAACTGATACCAGTCGTGCGTAAAGGCGTTCTCAAAGTCTTTCTTATCTTGGTTAAACACTACCCGGGTCTCAATCTTGAGCAAGGACTCTCCATAATTCGACGAGGATGTCGAATTCGAACCATGATATCCTCAAAATCCTCCGAGGCGAGGTGACGTATCCCAAACCTGATGATGGAACCAGGAACACGAAGGACAATCCTCCGGGATACAGCACCTTCAGGCAATCGTCGTCAACGCTGCCGTCATCGACGACCACCACCTCGCGCGCCTCCTTGGTTCCGACAGCGTCGTCGAGAATGCGGATGACGAGGGGTAACATCGGACTACCAACCATGCCACAGCAGCCCGATAGGTACTATGAGAAGAGGACACTCGCGGGCGAGGTCAAGCGTCTCAAGTCCATGATAATGGTGAGTAAGAATATCAAATCATAGTTATAAAGAGATCCATGGTTCCATTTTCCCGATCAAACCCTTTTATTGACTTTAGTAGAAAATTGTTTTCACATTCTTTCATATTTCTTATTTTGTTGTATCGACCCTGGCGCATGACCCCCTCCCCCCTCTCGATCGTAATCCAGTCCTGCATACACTTTGCAAAATGCAACTTTAATGCATAATATCAAACAAACTATAATAATTTTTGATGATTTCAGATGTTACAATATATTTCTCACTCCATTATTCATGTTGCTATGTCGGACATGCCTCGGGTAAACTTTCGGGTTGTCAACGACAACTTTTGTGTAGAGAGCATGCATAGAATTTGCACCATTAGTAATCTCGCCTATTCTGACGATTTTATGCCCCGAAAGTATAATAATGATAATAATAATAATAATAATAATAATAATAATAATAATAATAATAATACCTTTTATTTACCAAGGGTAGCCACTTTCAGCTGTAAGCTGTTCTTCAAGCGGCCCTGCATAACATAAAGTTATTATTACCCTTCTCCATTCTTAAATGCCAAGCGCCTGGCAAGAAGGCAGATGGTCCCCTTTTTATAAGTCTTTGGTATGACTCGGCTAGGGATCAAACCCACGACCTTCCGTTCATGGGGCAGACGCTCTACCACTGAACCACACATTACCGGTATAATTGTTAGAAGGGAATGCCTCCCCCCCCCCCCCCACCCCCCAAAAAAAAGAAATTCACACAGCAACAACTTGTGCTGCGTGCTAAACAAAAATACTGATTACAATTAGACAAGACACGGTCATGTATGGAAGGATTGAAAAGTTGTTTAAAATATGATCAGATTGAAAAATTAATTATTTGCAATGACTGGACAAGCATGTTCTTCCCAATGGTGATAATTTTGTAAACATACATTACTTTGGTTTTGTGTTCAAATTGCCTAAACTACAAAAGCACTTGAAGGGCAATTCCTGACAATATATTTATTTCTTTCAACAATAGCAAACAAAATATTAGATAAATAGGACAAAAAGGGTAGTGATAAATTCGACAACGAATAAGAATAGATGTGTGAGTTTATAATAACATGAAGATTTGGATGCAACAATAAAAAATGTCACATGATGAACGGTAAAAACATTCATGAAGTGGTAAGTAATAGTAATGAACAATTATTCAATGGATAATATTCACAATGCTGAATGGTGAAAAGTGTAAATATGACGTCACGAAAGTTGCCAATTTGTCTATTGATTTCTGATTTTCATGATTCTCTTTCATACTTCGAATGTAATATGCTCTAAACTGGGCTGGAATTGCCCTTTATGCGACCTCCATGTTAAGTTGGGTGTTAAACCAGACTCATTGTCGTCGAGACCAAGGGCCAATTGCTCAAAATGGTTATATCAACCCCTCATCTTGCCACCCTCTAAACATGAATATACCAACGTTTGTGTCTATGTTGAGAAGGTAGCACAAGAATTTAAGAAATCTAATAGCTTAGACCGTTTGAGCAATTGGTCCCTTTATTCTCCTCCTCGAGGTGAAGTAAAAGGCAAGGTTATTCGTCTGTCGATTTGCATACTTGCTGAAAACATACTTATTAGGGGTCAGACAGAGTGACATCCTTCAGTTATTCATATTCACAATAATAACTGTCGCGTCATTATCACTAAACCGACTTTAGAAATTCAGCGCAAGACNGCTTTCGGGTTGTCAAGAACAACCTTTGTGTTAGAGGAATGCATAAAATTTGCATCTATTAGTAAACCCGCCTATTTATACCGGCTAGTAAAAATTGAACTGCAATACTTGGAATCCATTGTGCTTACATTACTTGTTGCTATGTCGGACATGCTTCGGGTAAACTATCTAGTTGGCAATAACAGCCCTTGTGTACAGTGCATGCATACAATTTTCATATTTAGTAAACTTGCAAATTCTGACGATTTTTTAATGATATTACCAAAACGATAATTGTTGGAAGGGAATTCCCAGAACCAATTACACAGCAACAATTTGTCCTGTGCTGCATGCAGAAGGCACGGTCCTAAACTATGGAATGATTGGAGAGAAGTTTAATATCTAACCATATTGAAAAAAAAATTATTTGCAATAACTGGATATTGTATTTTTCAATAGTAATACTCTTGCATACATACAATTACATTACTTTGCTTTGTGTTGAAATTGCCCGAATGACGAAAGCACGAAAGCGGTCGTTGGCAAGAAAGTGCACAAGTTAGAATCTTAGTGAATATCATTGTCTGTTGGCCACTGTACTGCATTCTCCTCCTCAAGGTGAAGTAGAAGGCAAGGTCTGTCGATTTGGTCTGTCGATTTGCATACTTGCTGAAAACATACTTATTAGGGGTCAGACACAGTGACATATTTTTGTATTCATATCCACAATAATAACTGTCGCGCCATTATCGCTGAGCCGACTTTAGAAATTCAGCGCAAGACGACAATAACCTGCTGAGTTATTGATGGATCGACTCATACAAAAAGTATGCGCCCTGCACAACACGTCATAAATCCGCTTAATTGGCATAAATATATTGTTGCCTCTTTTGAATTTGCAAACGGCTGTGAATTCAATATGCACGATTTTACCGTAGACAAACTGAAAAGGGGCATTAATAGGGCATATACTTAACCTCAACTTGGAAGTTTTAGCCTTTATTGACTTTTTGTCCTTTTTGTTGTTGTTGTTTTTATCTATGATGTATATGAGGGGGTTGTGGGGGTCCGAATTAACCCCAAGGTTTTTGTTTTACATGGGTCAAATATTGGTTAATACTGAAGACTGTGATCTTTCGGACCCTTCCTTTGTTTTGTTCGTCAGACCATCAACGGGGAGTGGAGACCCTTTGTAGAGTTGTCGTTGGAGAGGTATGAGCAATTTTGTGTAGGTTTTCAATAACCTCACCTGGGTAGAGAGTGTTTTTGTGATGGCGATTAACAAAAATGTCGTCAGTTTTTTTTCCATATGATTTGGGCTTCAGTAATTCAAATTTCATATAGGCCCTAATCTATCTAATTATTAAAACAGCATACATCAATGTTGAACGGTCGTGGTGTAGTGGCTCTTGCCTTTGAAAAAGGGGGTTGCGTTCGAAACCCATCCATGTCATTCAGATCATTAAGCATGAATTTAACCCACATCGTGCTGCCCTCAACCCAGGTGAGGTGAACGGATACCTGGCAGGAATATTCATTCCTTGAAATGCCTGATCGCTGGTGGTGACGAGCTAAAGCCAGTGTAATAATAATGTAAAGCCCGTTGAGCACTCCACAGATGGTTAGGTGCGGTATAAAAATTGTACGTTTTTTTATTATCAGTAGTAGTATTATTACCTTTATAATTACTATTATCATAATCTCCAATATAACATAGCTCGTATATATCGTTCTCTACCTCTCTTTTACTTTGTTAGCATTCAATCAAGTAAATAGTGTTCAGGGAATTAGCGCCACCAAAAGGTATTAAAGGAACAGTTTGTCTACTGGCATCGTGTGTCGACATAAAAAAAAAGTTGCAGACGTTTCTTATGATGTTCTCAAATACCTTAATTATGTACAATAGAAATAACTAGGATATACCTGTATAACAATTGGTGTAAAAGGGATTTCACCATGGGATTTGGCTTTGAATATGATAAAAGCGTTCGGCGCCATGACCTCTTCGCATCTTTTTCTGGAGAATGGTTTAGAGTTAGAGGTCTATCTATCGCTTTGTATGTATAGTGCTCTAATTTTGTTATATATAATATTTTTTTCATCAGAAATCATACAAGAGTCGCAATATACACAGGATTGTATAATTCAGTTATAAACTAAAAAGGTCGAACAACAATTATGTTGCAGAATGATTATTGATTACTTGATATCGGTATCGCTCTGTTCATAACTAGATTTAACACGCACAACACAACCCACAAACACATTTTCCCATCTTGGTCAGCCATTGGCACTTAGAGGAAAAAAATGATAATGTATTCCTTTCATTCTGCATTTTAAGTACAATATAATTCATGGACCAATACCGTAGTTATCGTAGAATTTGTCCGATATCTTAACCCAACAACAGCTTCGGACTGAGCCCCCCCCCCCCTCCAACTTGACGTTTCAAGCAATAGCCATAATGCGATGGATCATCATTGTGACATACACACCATGATTTTAGACCAATATTGAGTATATGCGTTCGTTTTGAAGCCACGTAAATTAAGAAAAAAGAATCATCTTATCCAAAGTATCTTCAAAGGGCCCTGTCATTTTTGCGTCTAAAGAATGTATGATTTTTTAATTGATTCACACGAAAATTAGCATCTTTAGTTTTGATTGCTGAATTCAATTCAAATTTGATTTTAATGTAAAGGAAAGGAAAGGAAAGGATGTAGTTTAGACATGTTAGAGGCGTGTATCATTCAATTCTGAATATTTACGCCAGAAGAAGAAGAGAGAAAGAGGGTCGCCATCTTAACGTCTCCACCCGAAAGACGGTACGCGACCTGGTTTCGAACCCACAGGCAGGAACGAACCCAAATCTATATGACTGTCCCGAACAGCTTGATTTCAGGCGCACGCCACGGCGCCTCAGTCAAATGTAATTGTGACTAAATGATTTAAAGGACATACAAAAATACGATAGAAACGAAAGGTCGAAAAGACTTCACAATGAATACATAAACGATTAGAAAATCTTACAGAAGATAGTTGACATCATTAATACATTGTCTGATTGCGTTAAAAAAATCTCATCTTGTAGATCCTAAGTGCCAGCTTTACATAACTAAAATGTGAAAAATATTAGGTATCCGAATCGATGATTAGTGCACTAAAGCAGCTAAAATTAGAAATATGACCTGGGGCGGTATTCTGGTAGCTGTCTTATCTCGGTGTCTTATCTTTTGTCTTATCTCCATAAGATAAGACAGTGCTAAGACAGTCTTAAATCGGTATTCTGAAAACTCTCTTTTCTCTGTCTTATCTCTCT
>BQKZ01000697.1:26159-69498 GCA_036244855.1 Temnopleurus reevesii
TGAAAGAAGAGAGGAGAAGGTGGAAATGAGAAGAAAATGTTATTGATTTGTATAAATAAATCATGAAAATATCTTCATGTTAGTAAAAAGAATTAAACTAATCAGCTCGTAAAATAATATCCAGATATTCATCCAACCCACAGTGGAGTTATTTTTAAACAATCCTGATAGCAAATAGAAAAAAGTAGGGGAAGTGTTACAATTCTTTCATTTCGCTTGGGAGCTAAAAAGAAGAAAAGGGGCAGTCCTCACTTATATTCCGTTTGTTTTCCTTCTTTATTTTTCTTGGGTTCCCTAAATTTTCAGAGGATCCACCCCTCAGTCCCCCCCCCCCCCCAATCAGGACCTGAGGATGTATGCCTGTTGTAAGTGGCAACACAGATATGTCATGTTATATACTCAATTTTCACTTATAAAAAAAAATTATTACAGTCGCGACATGTCCAATGTAAATGCTGGAGCTAGTAACATAAAGCGATACGACTTTTTCAAAATTGATCGTACCGCAATTCTGCCATAGACTTTACGTTACATAGACTTTACGTTACAGGCGGCTGGTCTAATTTGTTTCTCATGTTTACTTTGACCGGTAATCGACTGTCTCCTTTTCTATCAAGAAGTAAATACTAAACAAAACCCGAATAACAAAGCAGGACTGACAACAAGTAGGCATTGTGTACAAAGTCTTTGTCATCAAACAGTCTGACGTCAACACTATATCTCAGAAAAATTAATGTAAAGGTTTCTTTGAAATCGGGTGCGTAGATTCCTAACAACATTTCCTACTACTAGACACGGAAGTGAACCTTAGTCAAGTATATCCATTCATTTCATTTCATTTCATTTATCTATTTATTCTGTTTCTTTCATTTTTTTCATAACAAACAAAACAATTAAATGGACATGAATATATATTAATACATTTTTTTAACAGTAAAAAAAGAAAATTAATGTTTAAGGCATAAAATTATATTTAGTATAAAATTCGCAGATTTGCAAAAAAATAAAACGAAAACTGAAAAGGACAAGCTTGTATGAAACATGTCCTTAGTTACAAGAATACAATTCAATCATGGTTTCTTTACATGTAGTGCTACAATACTATTTGCGGTAAATTTGTATTAGGATTTAACATAATGAGCACAGATATTGCTTATACCTGTATATTAATTTACAAAAAACATTAAGATAATGCAACAAAACAAAGGAAGTATAGATGAAACGACGAAAAAACACAAAACAAAACAAACCAATTAAAATGATTATTTCCAGTAATCTAAAGCCAAATAAAGTTGATAATAGATTCAAATACATATTTCTCGCCAACAAACAGAGTATCGTGATATTCTTCATGTCAGTAACAATTAAACTACAATACTTATAATCTGGTTTGGGTTTGCATACACGTTGCTCTGTTTGCATGTAAAGCTTCAGAGAGAGTATTATGCATAACATTTATTGATAAACCCGCAACACGATACAACCTGTTTACGCAAAATTAAGTCGAACGCCAATTCAATGGTCCTTTGCAATGCTATTCAAATCTTTACCGGCTTGTGATTGTTGTATCCGCACAGTTCAATACTCAGCGTAGGAATCTATTACAGCATGACCCACCTTATTTTTCGAAAATAGTTTACATCGTGATCCGCCTGTTAATTGCGTGTGNAAGGCATAAAATTATACTTAATATAAAGTTTGCAGATTTGCAAAAAATAAAACGAAAACAGAAAATGACATGTTGAAAAGCAAGCTTGTATGATACATGTCCTTAGTTACAAAATACAATGCAATGGTTTCTTTACATGTAGTGCTATAATACTATTTTGCGGCAAATTTGTGTTAGGATTTAACATAATGAGCACAGATATTGCTTATACCTGTATATTATTTACAATAAAAAACATTAAGATAATTTAACAAAACAAAGGAAGTAGGTTGAAACGATGAAACGACGAAAAAAAAATGATTATTTCCACTCATCTGAAGCCGAATAAAGTTGATAATAGATTAAAATTCATATTTCTCGCCAACAAACAGAGTATCGTGATATTCTTTATGTTAGTAACAATTAAACAAAAATACTTTTACTTTTAATCCGGGGGGGGGGCAATCAAATCTTAAACCTTAACCCATGAATGTAATAAATATTAACTTTTACTTTCCTTTCAAATAAATTAATTACTTTATGCTCATTATTTTCTTGCAAATTATGTTTTACTTAGTTTATTTATTACAACTTAGAATAATTTTTGTAATTTCTGTAATTCGATTATATTGTTTCTTTTCTTATTATCTTGTTTGTTTGTCAATGTATTCTAACGTAGTTCTTCTTCTATTTCTTCTTTTTCTTCTTTTCTCCTTCTTCTTCTACCTCTTCTTTTATGTTTCACCTGGATCCATGCATGGAAGACCAGTAGTGTCGTGCCTGGCACTGCTGATTGGGATATCCAGCCGATTCATCTTTTTGATTTATCATGTATATATGTAAGCATTTTGTATAATTCATTTTGTTTGTATTTTTGTTTTGTTTCTTTTTATTTAAATCGAAAAAATACTATACTATACTATACTATCTGTAAAGCTTCTGGCAAGCTTTTAAGCTGTTAAGAAAAATCTTTTGTTTAGAGAGAGTATGCATAACATTTACAATTATTGATAAACACGCAACACGATACAATCTGTTTACGGAAAATTAAGTCGAACGCCAATTCGATGGTCCTTTGCAATGCTATTCAAATCGGAACCGGCTTGTGATTGTTGTGTCCGCACAGCTCAATACTCAGCGTAGGAATCTATTATAGCATGACCCACTTTATTTTTCGAAAATAGTTTACATCGTGATCCGCCTGTTAATTGCGTGTGTTTCAGCTGAAATACTTCATTTATATAAATTATTCTCATGATAATTAAAATGATCGTAAATGTTAAAGGTTGAACATTATTTTGAACTCGCAATTATGTCATATCGGAGTCTTTACTTTAGCATAGTCCGTGTGTTCAGCCAAAATGTGAACAGCTTGCCAATAAATGGAAATACTGTAGTTCATTCGTCTTTGAATATTAATGCATTGATTTGCTTTTTTTACAACATACATAGCCATGTACTTTCGCTTATGATGATTCATATTCTAGTTATAATTTACGTTTTAAATTATAATTTCTATTAATAGATATTGATAATCGAGTATAATTTCCCTACCATATCTGTAAGGTCTTATTAGTCAATGGAAGACAATGAGAAGAAAGTTTTGATTTCTTAAAATAAACGTTTTGCACTTTCACTTTACATTTACGTTCATTCATTCTTGGCAAGTTCATAATACATGTACATCAAATATAGTACTAAAATATATACATCCTGTTTCGGTGGATATATCACTAGAATAAACTTATACAAAGAATCGTAAGTACACTTTCTTTAATATCACTAAAATTGACCAACGCCACTTGTAATTCGTGTATTTTCACGAAATTATAACAAGGGTAGAGCGTTGAACGGAGCCGTCACCATAGTTTCAATTTCATTTAATCGTGTTCTTCTATTCATAATCACATTTAACCAGTGTGCTCTTTGAACTGCTGCTATGTTTAAACAACAGGTTTAGATTTCAATTCAATTCAATTTATTTAGTCACTTCAACAGAAAATAACAAACTTGGATGACATAAGTGATGACTTGAAAATTCTAATCATACTAGGAATATATTCATTTTACAAGATGTTTGTCAAGCTTCCTTGTTTAACCTATAAATTAAAAAAAAAAAGACTTTTCAATACGTCAGAGAAATACCCTCACACTCACAAAGTATTAAGTTATCAGTTTTTTATTCCTCTATCTTGTGGTGGTTCAGCAATTATTTGCAGTATTCAAACTGATGGTCTGAAACAGAGGAATGATGAAAATAATCTTAAATGACGACATTTTCTCGTTTTATCCAATAATACACAAAGTCGGATTGGTGTATAGAATCAACAAGCTTTATGATGGCAGTGTATTTATCTTGCAGTCATGGAAATATTGGCCAATTGTGCCTTGTACTTCCCCTTTCCCCGGCGAATATATTGTGGAAAAAGGTCGTGACCTGCCCTCCTTAAATAAGAAACAAAAAGGGTCATGGAACAAACATCACCTCAACAATATAAGGTACTGGTATTCCACCCAAATTGAGAAAGATAACTTCATGAATATTCTTTTTGAAAGATGTTATTGCTTGAAAACTCAAACGGTAGCGGGTGTACGTCATCCTTGACAATGATTTTTTTTTGCTATTGAGACGCAATCATCCAATTGAGTCGAAATGGCAAGGATGTGCGCTATTCAAGAAATGATATTACATTAAACAAAACATACAATTCAGTCCATCCCACACAATGGTAGTATTGTCAATTTGAAGAAAGGAAAAGAGTTTGAAAAAAGCAGTATGGGGTGAGAAAATTGGAGGAATATCCACCACATGATAACAAGACCTTGAATAGGAGTGGAATGTTTAGACACACTGGGAAAACAGAATATGAAAGAGTTCTTACGGTCTGATTGTCCCATATTTAATATTTTTCAAATTTCTTTTTAGCTTTACATTCATAGAGTAAGACTTTTCCAAGCTAAAATCTGATTTTCCATGAATTCAGTGTTATGTAAAAAAAAATAGATAACAAATATAACTGACCACCAATCGATTAAGCTTGAAGATGTGCTGTAATAGATATACTTATAATCATCCTAACAATGACCTATCTAAAAGCTGGCTCCAACATTCAAAACAATTTTAGTAACTGACTGAGGCGCAAATTGATGATCATATTTTCATCTTTCAATTAAAACTTACTTTTCATATCGGGATGAGATTTTGTACAGAGTATAGGATAGCATAATCCAGCAACAGAGCAAAATTCAAGGATTTTTAATAAAGTTTGCAAAAGCATTATTCTACCTTTAAACGGTAACTTGTTAACCATTTTTGAAGAAATGTTTTGACCAGGAAAAGAACATGGTGAAGGGTTTAATAACGGTAAGTTAATAAAATGCGGGAGAAAAGGGTTTTGATTTGCCTTTTTTTTCTTCAATTGTATATCATACATGGACCGTGGGACGTTTTAAAAATGGAAGGGCTAAAATTGAAATGAATGTGCATTTACAATTTTAAACATTCCGCATGGAGTTGCAAGCATTCGCTGAATACGGTTGGAGTGCAGCTGCCCGGGCCCGGTATTCTCCAGCAAGTAATAGAGCTCTCCCCCCCCCCCAAAAAAATGTAGGGAGTCAAATGGGCTGCAGCTATACCCCCTCCTATTTTCGACGGACATGGGGGCGGTATGTTTTAATTGTTTAATTTCGTATGCATTTCATTGTTTCTACCGCTTGTTTTTTAATCGTTTTTTCGCTCGAAAATTATTGAAGAACACATTAACAAATATCCATGCTAAATTAAATAAATTTCTGCCAAGAGAATGAAAATGTCGCGACTTTTATGATTTCCAGTAGAAAACCCAATATTCATTTGACTTTGTGCCAATCAAAATCACTGTAAATTGGAACTCTTTCTATATATTTCTCCGAACGCTTTGAACATCTAATGTGGGATGGAAATGTGCGCTATATTATGATATTAATGTATTATTGTTATTTTTCATTATAATTATCAAATTATTATAATGCGGTTGTTACAATGCTCCTTGAAGAGGTTCATCTGATTGGTAAATCTATAATAATAGCGAATTTCATTAATTCACAATCAAATGATTGTGAATTAATGAAATTCGCTATTATTATGGTTGTTACAATGTTATTAGTGAGGGGAGCGTATATATGTGTGCATTGAAATATAACATAAGGATCGAGTTTATGGAAACCTTTCATCAAATTAAAATAAAATCATACATGGAAGAACATAATTTATTTGGCACTCGAGGAAATCCTTTTTACTGGCTTGAACAAGGTCGTAATTGGAATGGGCGTAAAACTGTTCTTTTCGTTGAATTTGACCGAGCTAACGGGGCTCAACCCGGAAGTAATTAATTCTTCGTTGATCATTGAGGTCAATGCCATGGTGATGTATCAAATACTTCCTCGAAAACCATGATCAGGGTTACTGTCTTGAAGTGCGATGGTCATAAAAATTGAAGTTTGTGGACAGTAGTTCTTGGTTATCGGCCGACAAAGCCTGTATGATCAGCGTTCTGACGTCATAGATATTGCAATGAATGATATAGTCTTGTAAACTAAACGCTTATACTCATCTCATTCGATTATTTGTTATTGGCATTGAACCGACCAAACTTTACATACGGGTTATGTCTTTTATTTCACCATAAGCTATATGTAACTGTGTAAATATGAAGAAGATTATTTGCATGCCCACTCAGTACGTCGAATTAAAAAAATATATATATCGGGCATGAATTGGTTTGTTCTCGTTCACTGATTAATAGACGACCCCAACAGAAATTTGAAGAAAAAAAAACAACCATACGAAATGTTTTTATCTCACAACCGTCAGACTATTAAAAGACAATGAACTTTTGAATTGTTTATCTCTTCATTCAAAAAAAATTCTGGGCGGTGTTTCACCAAGTCGTTCTTAAAGTTACGCACCACTTTACGTTCGACTGGTATCAGTTCTTGCTCTGGATGCGCGTAATAACGCACAAGAAGGGGTACCAGTCGAACATAAAGTCGTGCGTAAAGTCTTTCTTATCTTGGTGAAACACCGCCCTGGATGGGTATTTACTATTGCTTTCGTTTAGCTATAGCCGTTTCATTGGTGTCAGTACTATAACATGATTAGCGACCATGAAACAATCATGATTTAACAAAAGCGGTTTTAGAATTTCACAGTTCTTTGAAGCAGGGACTTCGCAACGTTTTAAAAAGTGTGCATGTGTGTGGGTTTCTTTTTTTTTTTGGGGGGGGGGGGAGGGCGGGTGCTGCGGGTTACAAATTTGACACACTACAAAGTCTCAACTGAAAAAAAGTTGGGGGAGCTGCTCCCGGCCCCAAAATCTGGTTCCGCGGTTCACTGTGTACATTCCAAATGAAACATTGTGATTTATTATTTCGTGTCGTATCATTTCAACTAGTCGATTAATCTTTCCATAACAATTCATGAACGGATAGCCTACCGCGAATGGGTTCAGTTATAGGCATCGGAACGATGTGTTAACCTGAAGCTTTCGGGAAATGAGCTACTATCCACGAAAAATAGTTTTCAGCCCAGAAGTTATTTGTTTTTACAGAAATCATATATGGTCGCCACAAAGAATTAAAGAGTTCTAAAAGCGACTTTTTTCATGTTGTACCACTGCTTATGTGTCTCCGTGAGGGCAAACCCAAACTATATTAATTTAAGTTCTTTATAATGTTTACATTTCCACACAAAAAGGCATTGAACTTGTCTTTGGAAACATCTCAAAATCCGTGTTCTTATGTTTACTTATAGTATAATCATGTGTTTAGAACAACTGGTTTAGTGTAAATCTAGGGCACATAGGCCTAGGGAAAAAATTCAATGTTTTTGAGCTCTTAATCTGTAAAGTGCTTCAAAACCATGTCCGGTTACTATAATATTGAAACTTCTTAATACACATCGCAAAGTTTGTTTAACAACGTTGCAATTTCAATTGCTTGTTTGCCCGTGTTATCGATTGCATTGGTGAAGCGGTTTACCCCCACTACACCGCAGGATGATGCATTGATGAGTCAATTTATAAAACGACTGGAGGTCGACGTCTGTGTTTGGACTAGCATAGACCAATGACACCATAAAGGGGCGTGATTTTCACCAGGTTGGTTCAGACTTGAGTTGAAGTTGTTGTTGGAAGCACACTGCCAAGAGATCGGAAGTTTTGGGAACAAAGAATATCTTATCAAACATTTTCGGACTCGTGCTATCATCATGGATGAGAAAATTGTGAGTATATAGATTTTTAAGATGCAATTCGTTTATTACAATTCCATTGTCTTTATTGCCATGATCGTAATTTCATGAACTATTACTATTAGTTTATTCGCTTTTTCATAATTCTTTTACAATATTTCCTATTATAGTTTTGGAAAAAACATTTGAATTTTGATACTTTGGATTAAAAATGGTCAGGGTTGTGATGTTAACGGGCATACTTATTTTATGATGTGAACCCATATATGGTTACATAAATGTATTATTTTTTTCAAATAATTACTAAGAAAACTTGGAAATAAAATCAATGTTCTTCATCAAAAGTTAATGATTTTGGACCCGCATTATTTCGAATTTTGTGATATGCTAAAAAGTGTCAATAGTTGATATAAACTTGATCGTTTCCTTACACTCTTCCGTTTTGTCGGAGCAAATTCAAAACGTTTGTTATCATTATTCTTATCATTTTTTTTATAAGCTTTAAAATAAAAAAAAATGTTAATGTATAGGAATTTGCCATTGAAGGGCGCAATGTAATAAACCCGGAATCGCTGAAATTTAATTCTATAGAAAATGAGGGTTTTTTTTTAAAGCAAGAGATATACGATAAAAGTGTTTTTAGATATTTTCGACACTATAAAGCTTATAGTAAAAATATAAGTACTATATAGCTTGGAAACATCGGTTGTTGGTTGTAAAAAAAAAATAATTTCAATTTTGTTTCGAAATGTCTTTATGACAGGTCTTTTTCAAATATGATCTGGCGTAAACACACGAAATAACATTTTTTGATTCTCAATATTTTTTTTGCAAAAATAAAGTATATCTCATAAATTGGTCAGAATCAAGAACTTTTTGTTTCAAAGGGTATATTGGAATTTGGAATTTATTCATTTGAACGTCATTGACATGTACAGCCAACATTTTGTTCTGATTACATTTTTTTTCATACACATTGTGTTATATCAAACAAATTATACAAAATAAAGAAAATATAAATGATTTAGTAACAATAATGAAACAATTGTATATGAGATTAAATAAATATTTGACAACAACCATTTGTTACAATACACATCGAATCTATACAATTAATACATATTTATAGGTCAAATTTAAACAATTACAAATTATCATGGTTTGTATGTGTTATATAAAGACCCCCGAACAGTAAATTCGTGTTTTTATTAAACGGCTATTGTGATTTGTGATTGCTTGCGCACAATGAATGACCTCATCTTCACTTTACTCAGGTTAAGATAAATTATATCATGAAAAAATACGTTAGATAGACTTTCAAAATATTTTGTTGTATGTATAGCATAAAAGTGATTTCATTTCAATATAGTGTTTTTTATGATTTTCAAACCAAATGAAGCATGAATATTTGGTCTACATTTGAAAGTTCACTTCGTGTTTTGGTTTTTGAAGTTGTCTTTTTTTGTTTGTTCGTGTCTATAATATTCACACATCCCAGCCTTTGTTGTCATTCATCGTTCGTCCTTGTGCAACCATGTTTGTTTGTTTAGGGCATTATTAAATCATTTCAGATTTAAAGCAAACACTGATGTTATACTATCATGTGGGTTGACATTATCCGTATTGGATTTATCTTGAAGCAAATGGTCCGACTAAAAGGCTATCAGTTTGTGACATTTTTCTCAAACTTTTTTTCTGTCTCCTGAAAAATTAAGAAATTACTATTTATTTCTTCCCTATTTATTACGTTTGTCTTTGACGCAGCACAATCATATGGCGGAGGACCATTTTTAAAAACATTCTTACTTCCATGCAGTCTTTATTACTTTTATCTGAATTTGAGATGAGAGAACTTTTAGTTCTGAACATTTTGTCATCTGATATCTTTTACGTCGATATCAGTATTTTGTCGAATTGTGATGACGATAGCGGACCATTTTGTAGAACTGGTTTTGAATACCATGCACATTTTGTTTTTATCACTGTTGGACCAGCATTGCGCATTCAATTTTTAAGACAAACATTGTGGGCAAAAACAACTTTTAAATATTATTATGAGATATTTATTAAAGAAGTAAAGATGTATTTACAGCCTATCTGTTTTTCACCTCCAAATTTGTTTTGTTATTCTAATAATTTAAGAACAATCAAGAATACGATAACAGTAGTGAGTGTATCAATATAAATTTAGTTGAACCTCGATTAAGATCTTATGGGATTAACAAAATTTCATCTTTACATTGAATCCTAACACCAGGGCTAAAATACAATAAAAAACAAAGAAATGGGGCACTAAAATCACTTTGTTGTGTCGATGGATCGTTAGCTCAGTGCTCTTTTTAATAAGCAGGATGAGGATGGTCTGTGTAGTGATTCTCGCAGCAAAACTTTAAGATATTCAGTGCGTTTAGAGAAAAGTTTTGCTCTGGTGGTATAACTTGCGTTTCAAAAAGTACATGCATATTGAAAGGGGGACATTGTGACGTAAGTTGAAGTCAATACAGCCGGGGTCTGCATCCCGACAACAAGGTCTAATGGAATTCTCGATGGCAGGAACAAATATTATAAAACGAGAACAAAGCGTTGGATTTGGAAATTGTAAATTTATCCAACGGCTTGGTTTGAGCCATACGGAAGAACTTAGAGACCAGACTAATTACTTTATGGATTATTTTACCCACTTTGGTTTCATCAAGGGGCGCACAGGGGTGAATTT
Source organism: Temnopleurus reevesii (assembly GCA_036244855.1). Taxonomy (NCBI): domain Eukaryota; kingdom Metazoa; phylum Echinodermata; class Echinoidea; order Temnopleuroida; family Temnopleuridae; genus Temnopleurus; species Temnopleurus reevesii. The sequence continues at coordinate 36,753 of BQKZ01000697.1, forward strand.
AGACTATTGGGGGGGGGGCAGAATATTGAAAGGGGTGATGGGCAGATAGGACAGTTCCAAATTAGAAAAATCCGGAAATATTTTTAAAAGTGCCTCTACTTTTGCTCAGAGACAGTTTGTTGTAGATAATTTGCTTGGACACTCTGTGAAGTATGTAACATAGTTTGAAAATTTCTCTTCAGAATATGCGAGGTACAATAATGTTTCCATCATGGAATGCTTAATTACTAAAATTGGTAAATTTTATGATGTAATTCCGTTACCGACATTCTTTATTACCCTAGGGCCATGTGGACAATGTAAATTGTTATTCTTTCACATATGCTAGCTCTAACTTTATACTAAATTTTAAGAGTGTGGTTGGTCTCTAAGAGTCTGTCACTGAGCTATAACAGACAAAAAGTGTAGCTAAAAAAATGACATGTAATTCCGTTACCGCCCATGTGGAATCATCTACTGTAATATTAGCAGGATTAGAGAGAGAATAAGTGTATCGAGGAGAAGGCGAAAACAAACAAACGCATATACATGATTCAAGCGGTTTTCATTGTAATGTATTATGCAAGGTCATCAATGTAAAGTTTTGTAGGCCCTAAGCAATAAATATAGGATTTTAGCCGCCAAACCAACCTTGTAACTTCTGAAAACAACCATTGCGTTTGCCTGCTTGTGTGGATTCGTTTTCATCGGTTGCTCATGGCAACCCATTGTAATCAATGAACTTTTACACAGATAACCGTGCTTGCATGCTTGTAATATTCATGGATCTATAATAGTATTATGGATCAAAGGGGAAAATAAAAGAAAACATTTTTAATTTGCTTGACGCTGTAATGTACACGATAATGCAGGAATCGCAAACATGGCAAAGGGTTTGTAACGGTCCCACGGCTATGGACATACACGGCGCCTTTAAGTATAGGAAAAGGTATACAAGGCGATGCGGTGGAAATTACGTGTGGCGTCTCGGCGCGATATATTACACACCACGTGACAATTAAGTCGACTAAAGATTTATTGTCAGACATGTTCTTTTGTCGCTCGTCCAAACACATTTGTGGTGAAGCATACCGATACCCCTAGAAACCCGATTCATTCTCATTTTTAAAAAGAGTTCAATCAAATTTCAGGGGCGGATCCAGAGTCGGCCATGGGGGAGGAAGGTAGCTTATGGATGTGGACCTAGGGTAGGTTTGCTTGAGCGACCCTGGGCCGGTTTGAGGTAGGTTGTTCGTGTTTACACCAACAAATTAACAGCCCCAAACCTACCCCAAAGTGACCCCAAACCTACCCAGGGTCGCTATTTTTTTCGGTGTAACAGGGGTCATAGGGAAAATTTTGACATTCGCGCAGCTCGGTTAACCGGACAAGCAAAAAGAAAGTAAAAGAAAAAAGGAGGAGCGGGAAAGGAAGAATGTTCACTGCCAGTCGGCCATCAACCATTGGCCGATAGGGGAGGGGCCTACATAATAGGACACAGTGATCAAGCGGCACTCATAGGGGGTCGTGCCAAGCTCGTCACCCCCATCTGCGTATAAAAGAAAAAAGTTCAGGGGCCGATTGCTCGAAAAGACGTCTTGACTTGTCACCCTCATTTGCGTTGATACGACTATGTTAAGAGGGTGACACAAGAACTTAAGACGCCTTAGCATGAAGAGGATAGCTAAGACTGTTTCGAGCAATCGGCCCCAGGTTTCTGCAAAGTTTGTAAAAATCACCAAAAGAATATTGGTCGTGCAATTTCCACGTTAATGATCCATTGATGTAGCAGCAAAGAACTGGAAGGCTCTTTTACTCATTTATTTTTTTCCCTTTTCTTCGTTTTGATTTATTGTGTTTTCAGAATTTAATGTTGTGTGTGAATGCTTCAAACGAAAGACACATAAAAATTTATTCTTCTTGCAAATAGATGTCGCATCATGACATTCATTCCATATTTGAGGAAGTATAGAGATGAAAATCACATTTTGAAAGAAAATATTACAAACATGTAAACAGCAAAACATTTCCAACACCTTTGATCTCTGAAGTATGGAAGAAAATTTGATTTGGACCGCGTTTTTCGATTCGTCCTGTTTTCATCCTAATCTGGGAAATCATTTTCATGACGTAAAGGGGAAATATTAATAATTTCAAAACTCCTCGCCTTAAAAGGCACTAGGTATGTCAAATCTACAATCTACAATGTATATGAAAAAAATGTAATTAGAACAAAATGTTGGCTGTATTATTTGTCGATGACGTTCAATTGAATAAAAAATTCCAATCCAAATATCCCCAACTGCTCGAGTAACACCTCAATACACGACCTGACTTATTTTGTTTAAAAAGTGTGTCAAGGATACTGAGAATGGCACAAAAGTTTTTCTTATGATTTTGACCAATGAATTTCATACAAAATTGTTTACAAAATCACGGTCATTTCACAATTGATATTTTTACGTTCCCATTCATTATTTAATATTAATGCATTCTACAGGAATTTATTCCATTGATAAAACCGGACACAAATAGTTTTATTTAAGATAAACTGCCTGACCGTTTCATTTTTTTTTTAATTGTTTGACCTCGAAATTTTGTGACGTAGAAGAGGAAAAATGACATTGAACGAGCCTCGTTGAATTCCATAATATACAGACGTAGGAAATCTGTCTCACTCCGATACATATATATTGTTTCATCAATATTCAGCGGAGTTTTTATATCTTATTATTATCTCTTTTTTTTTCGCGGGGGTTTGGTGAATGGCCCGCATTTTAATTTTGTTTAAGACTACGCCTCGACACTGCTTCTTAAAGTTCGTTGTTTTATGAATCACAAACTTTTAAAAGAACTTGGAAGACTTTAGCCAACTGACTCGGTGATTATCAAAATATTTCAACAAAATCATAATGAGTGTTGGCATTTTGGAGAATTACTGCTTCCGCAGGGTAATATGCGGTTAACACCATCATGTAAAATAAATTGTAGAATATGAATGATCAATTTCTAAAATCTGCCCACACCCCCAGTAAAAACGCAGTATCTGCATTTTTGTCGATTTTGACTTTTTTGCGTCAAAATAGTCAGAAGACAATCCTTTTTTCACGTGACACATTCAATTTGACTGAAAAAGGATTAAAATCCTTTATTTCATAGCTCCAGAATGAATTATCTACTGTACACGTTCCTATGGGGCTCGGCCACATGGACTGGTCAAAATATCAGAAGGTGTAAACTTAATATAGATACTGCGTTTTCCGAGGGGGGGGGGGGGGGGGGGGGGNGTGAATGTGTCTGTTTCTTTTAAAATTACGCGTCCAGCAAAATAATTACCAGGATATTACTTAAATCCGAGTTCAGCATTTTTTAATGAAATTGGAATCAATTCTCGCTGGAAAATTGTTACACAATTATGAGGTAACCCAAAGCAGGGATGTCGGTAAAGTTAGGTGTTTTATGATTTGATTGGTTTGCACAAGGCATGTCTCTCAAGCAACTAAAGATGTCTCTTATCATTTGTATTGGTAGTAACACTCACCAGATTTAGTTTATGGTCTTGATTAAAGTCATAAAACCTGAGCATGGGCCAAAAAAAAAAGAGCCGAGTTCATTCACATCACATGGCGGAAAATTCCATTCTAAAAGAATCCTTGAGATGACCTTTTAATAAGCAAGAATTTTTTTTCAACACTTAATCGTTTACTTAAAACTTATTTTATGCTGTATGTAAATATCGTTTAACAGTTTTCATTGAAACTAAAGTAATCTGGATCGTCTACAAAATTACATTTACAAAAGCAACAGTGCGTATATAGCACCTTTTCCTAATTGTCTCAGATATATCAATATAATTGTAAAATGAAAATTGTGAATTCCTTTGAACAAACAGATTTCTGAAACAGTGAGATTATTTAGTAAAAATATAGGTAATTCTGGCCTATTCTAGTACCTCATAATTCACCTGTGTATATAGTGATGACAAACAGAAACAATACACCGGCTCCTATTTACAAATCCTCCAAATTTCTGAAAGGAAATATTCAAATGAGTGAATTCAAATATTTGAATAAATGACTGAGTAAAGATTTGATTGATAAATAAATAGATAAAGAAGAAAGTAATTAAAAGATTGATATGAACAGAGCATTATTTGCACCTGCCTTATAAATAGGAAGTCAGGGTTTGAATATTTTATTCATTCCAATGCACCAGGCAGAGACGCCATTTGACAGTGTCCAAGCCATATAAAGAAGTAAAAAAAAAAAGTAAAGAAGAACATTTAAGAAAAATAAAAGTCAAATACCCCAATTTGGGTTAACAAAAGAAAAGAAATTAAAAGTACTTTCATCAAGACAATCAAAGTACAATTAAATAAGAAAAGAGAAACGTTAAATAAACAAGGTCCTGATTTCAAACTCTCATGGTTGTTATTGTGTTTGAGGGTAGCTTACTGCACAAAAAGATGAGCTTTTCCAAAATTTCCCGTTTTTTGGTTGAATAGATAAGGAATACGCCCCCTAAGCATTCGATCATGTATCATCGAGACTGGTGACAATGAAAAACGAAGAAAAATTGACAAAAGTTCTATTGTCCTTATTGTATAAGACTGTGCAAATATTAGACCTGTGATGGGACAGAAGATTCACAAAATGATTTTGCAAAATAGTTCGAGACAACCCTGATCAGAATGACAAAAAACATAATCTAGGTCGAATCATGAAAAGCTTACTTAACTGAAGTATCACATTTTCAATGCTCTAAAGCCTCGGTCACATAGGACCCCGGAAGCAACACGACTCACCCCGACTCGTTGTTCTGGGGCAGTTAACTGTGAATTAACAAAGAGTCGGAGTGAATCGTGTTGCTTCCGGGGTCCTATGTGACCGGGGCTTTAGGATGAATGTGGCTCAAGTGCTGAAATAACACTCGGAGTGCAGTTTTAGCACTTAGAATCATATATCAGCACCGCACTTAAGGTGCAAACATACTGTAGTTAATTCATCCACACCATTCCCCCGCACAGAAAAAAATAATGTACTGAGAGTCGATACTGATAAAATATCAAAACAACTCTTCTTGAAATTCAGCTTAGTCATGGATGTCAATTATGCATATACTGTAGGAATTTGTTGTAAAGAAATTTTCTGTCATATAATCTGTCTCGAATTAAATTATTAGATAATAATAGGACAACCATAACAATAACAACAACAATGATGATATCATTATTTTTCTTTCAAAGTAATAGTACAATTATATTATGCAATTTCTAAATAGACATATACTCAACGTCGAATAACAAAACAATCATACTAATATAAAGCTTAGCAGCTTATCTTTGAAAAAGTATCGTTTAATTAGTTAGAACTTAAATCTTTAAATATTATTCTTGTGTGTCATCAATCGTTTAGCAAAAGAACGGATACCAGTCTGACTAAAAATCGTTCTTGAATTGTAAATTGGTGAACAACCGCCCTTTAATAACGAAATTTAAATAATGAAGTTTGAATAAATGAATTCCAGATTCCCATATTTCAATTTCATATCATATTTCATTTTTCATCTGCAGTCCAACAAAGAGAAGAAAGAGTTGGAGATCGTGGAAATAGAAGATGGAGAAGAGGAAAGAGAACAATGGGGTCATAAGATGGATTTTAGACATTTTAGTATTATCTTTGTGTATCATCAATTATTCAGCATAAGAACGGATACCAGTCTAGAAGTCGTTCGCAATGTTGTAAATTAGTAAACCACAACCCTTAACGATAACATTTGAATAAGAAAGTTTAGATAAATTAATTCCAGATTCCAATATTCTAATTTCATATCATATTTCTTTTTCATCCGTAGTCCGACAAGGAGAAGAAAGAGTTGGAGATAGTGGAGATAGAGGATGGAGAGGAGGAGAGAGAACAATGGGGTCAAAAGATGGATTTCATCCTGTCGTCAGTCGGCTATGCTGTCGGATTGGGTAACGTTTGGAGGTTCCCATACCTCTGCTATAAGAATGGAGGAGGTAAATATTCCAAGATTTGTTCTATTTGGTGTGACCACACCCATTTTTATACCACTTTTAGTACCGGTATTAGGCTTGAGGTCCATACTCTATAATGCCCCAGTCACATATAAGTCCCGAAGCAATACGATCGAACACGACTCTTTGTTCAGTTCACATGTTAACTGCCTAAGAACAAGGAGTCGTGTTGAATCGTGCTCAGTCGGGGCCTTTATGTGACTGGGGAATAAGGGAGTGATGTATACACCACATATATTACTTACAATTTGACAGGCTTTTTTTTTAAATCAATAGATGTTGCATAATGCCTTAAACAAATATTACACAAAATAACATCCAAAAGCTTTCCGAATTTCAACATTAAAAAAAAGTATGGAACGATTTTCTGATACCGGTACTACAATCTGGTAATCGTGTGAAATGTCAATATTGTTAATTCTTAATTTACAAGGATTCAGAATTTTGCAGTGGACGACACATGAGTCGATTACTCGATTGTCCCTGGTCCAGTTGCACATTAGCCTTCCATTTGGGGGGCCTGTGCACATTCATAAGGCAAAAAAAATTGTTTGGTTACAGATGACTGTAAAATTATGAAAAAACGTGCGAAATTGTGCCTGAAAAATCACGTTTATATATTCTTTGGCTTTTCTCTCTCTTATGAGCCTTATTTTGCTTTTGAATTATGCTCTAAAAAAGTCATTTCATGGCAACCAAACAATCATTGTGTTTTTTTTTTTTTTGGTCTCTATGAAGTTCATAAGTTTCATCTTGAAACTTTGAAAGACGATCGAATATATTGATTATCAACAAAAATCAAGGAAAAGGAAACTTAAAAAAACAAGATCAGAGTAAAATGTGAATTCATTTGTTGGCTTTGCCAATTTCTGACTCCTTTTAAAATAATTAGTCATAAACTTGCAATCCATTATTAAATGATATATGCCTGTTTTATGCAAAGGTCCCTTTGATATAGGCTCGTGCAGGCTTCAGGCTTAGTAATAACGATTTTTAGCCCATTAAAACTGACAAAATAATAGATTTGGATAATAAACATTCCAGTATAAACAAATATTTATTTGTATATTTCTGCATATTGTGTGATTATATTATGATAATTGTAAACAAGCATTTATCTATTTGGGGAGCGTATGCATAAAGCACGTCATATTTGGCGGCATTTGCTCTGACGAATAATGACATGAACTTTTTAGAAATAAACGTTGTAAATCATGAATCATTGCAAATGATAATGCTATGAAACCTGCCTTATACTTGGTCTAAAATGTCTTTATGGTTGTATTCTCATTTCGTTACATAAATCCAGACTAGTATTTAAAACAAATTCATTTCCGTATTATATAGTTTCTCATATAGAAGCAAGTTTCAGATCAAATTTGCCTGATATTGTTCATTATTTATTTGTCATTTCAGCATAGTGCTAGACGATTTCACTTTCTGTAATCATTATTGTTCGTGCCATAGTCATGCTTTATGTACTGTATATACATCTACTCATCACACCACCGCTGGGAGTTCTCGCACTGAAAGATAAACCATAGCACTGATTATAGGACATTGAAATATGTGAGACATTATTTTGAGTGATTCGAGCGCCATGAGCGCCCAACTGAGGCGAGCCGGCGCTATACAAGATACCATCATCATCATCATCATACCATTCTCGTTAGACTTTACTCTTAGACACTTTTACGTATTTCCGCTTTCAAATATTATTCTCTGGCTAATTCGAATTCATGCAGCTGGCAATATCTGGGGAGAAATTGAAAAAAATATATATAGAGCTAGAGAAATGATATAAACAAAAATATACCAAATCTACAGAAATTTCCTTTTTTCCTCTTTAGTTATACAAACAAACTTCGAGCTTAAAAGAAAGGCAAAATATATTTCTCTTTAGAGTAGTTTTAGGTATTGATTTATTATTTAAAGGATGATTGGTCAGAGGGGAAAATCACACATTTGTTAGATTAGATTATACATTGACGTCAAGTGAGAAAATAATCTGCCAAGGTTTATCTGTTATTAAACAAATAATATTCCATGCAGACATCGTTGAATGTCTATTTGAATTAATACAAAACACTGCCAATATTTATATGATAGATCCGTATATTAATTTGCTTGTATTATTTATCATGGGCGTTACATATGATGACATACATTGTATATACTTTCGTAACTCAAATAGTATAGAAAAAATAGAAAAAAAAGCTACACATGCAAGATTTAGAATAGAAACCTTTCACTTAAGGAAATTATTAAATAGTATTTAACTATACCACTTCATTCTCTTATTTTTCCCCGCAGAAATATAGATTATAATCATTTTAATCAAGCTAGATATACAAGAATAGAGTTTATAATAACCCTTACAAGCAATATTGGGAAATTCGTATTTCTTGATAAAAAGAATTATGATAAACTGTGCTTTTTATAGAATTACACCTCTTCACCAGCTGACTGTAATCATATTCCTACTTTATTTAATCAGGCAAGGTGTATGATGCGAAATTGTTTGGATAATTGTACTTGAGTAATGGAACATAGAATATAAAATTCATTTCGAATTATTCGTTCCAGTCTCCATAGTGCTACATTAAGCCCTGGTCACATAGGACCCCGGAAGCAACACGATTCAATACGACTTTTTGTTAATTCACAGTTAACTGCCTCAGAACAAGGAGTCGGGGTGAATCGTGTTGCTTCCGGGGCCCTATGGGACCAGGACCTAACTGCAGCAAAGATTAGATGTAATACCGCTTGTCCAAAATACATGTCCAAAATACAAGAGAGTTTGCTTTTCAGCTCTGATATATGTGCAGAAGTTCGCAGGCTGGACATACACATTTTTTTAGCAGTAGCCAAGCGTAAACCCTGTGAATTTAAGCGCATATAGATTCAATCTATATACGTCGATTGGTTGTTCATGTGAAGACAGATTTTGAGTGTGATAAAGATGTTTTTTTCCATTTACCTACACGTTTGTAATTGTTAAATGTTCTCGCGTAGCTAGTGCAGCAATGGTCGAGTGTTTAGATGTTAGCACCCCAAAACACGTGTTCTGTTTCCCTGCAGCCAGATTCACCAATGCAACACCCCGCATCGATATCCTACCCCAAAGAGTGACGTCATATTAGCCCATCATATGAGATACTGCTTCTAAACAATCATGCGCGTAAAGATAAACTTCACTGGTCGTAATATTTATTTATTATTTCCCACTTGTGGGCGGATCACCCTTTTCAGCTGAATGCTAATCTTCAAAGGTGTCCGACCCATCATAAAAATACAGTATATTGCACCAGCATTTGGTTACCGGTAACTCTCCCCAGGCCCACCGCGATCATGAAAACGTTGCTGGAATAAATTCTCCCGGAACATCATGCAACCGACCGATTGTTTAGAACCAGTCCTTCAGACGATGGGCTAATAATGACATCACCACGCAAGTCATCTACGTTCTTCCCTCAAACATACTTAGATTAGCCTGCACCCCATGGTATTCTGAATGACCAAACATATACTAACTACAAGTTTCTATTTTGTTACCATTTTCCAATATCTTGTGTTACAATACTCGCTATTAATATGGCCAAAAGTACCCTGATTATGACAAAATTCCACTAAATTTTAGTTTATAATGAGTATGTAGTCTGAAAACGAAGCTGTTAATTTTTTTCTACTTCTTTAATTGGTTTTAAATCATAACACCCGCTTAAAGTTTGGTTTATCATAAATCACGTTACAGTCTGATATTAAGTTACAATTTCCGCATTTTTACCTATAAATAAAGCGTTTCTTGATATAAGTTTAACTAGATTTAGATGTACATATCGGTAGAAAATACTATACTATTTCATCATTGATAATTATATAGTCAATGAAAGCTAAATCGGGGTACTTTCAGTCAGAATTAATAGCGAGAATTGATATTGTAGGTTGCACAGGGCTTGCATGAAAGCTGACTACTCTCTTCTGCTCCAGACCTTATATTTCTGGAGCACCATCCCAAACCACCCTCTTTGATCAGAAAGCGATGTCCAAGGTATTACAGGAATTCATTGGATTGTATAAATGAATTCTGTGATTTTCTTAAATTTTATGATTGATATTGAGTGTATGTGCAAGTAATATTTTTATGTGTATAAAACTGTGCATTTTTTTTTATCGTGAATATTTGTTTTTACGTTTATATGTTGTAACGTGTTGTATATTGAACTTTATTAGTATTCTTAAGACATAAACTTCGTATTTTATGAGTGGTAAAGGTTTATGAGTATGAGGGTATCGTATGATATGATGAGATGTTGTAAGATGATAATATGATATGTTGTCATGTATGGCCTGAAAACGTCTAATATAGTGGCAATATCAAATAAGATTGATTATAAAACAACCGTTCATCATGACATAGAAGCATTTTTTCCAGTTCAAGAGACAATACAAGAAAGAATATCATAAACTAGAAAATAGTTCTAATTTCATTCTAATGAACGAATGACACGAATTTATGGATTATTACCACAGCTTCCTTACACACCTTCCTTACATGCCGCCCCATATTGTGAGGCGGCATGTAAAAGATCTTGTAAGTCTGATGATTGTGCAATGTCTCCTGAAGGATAGGGGTAAGGGGCGAGAACTCAAACTTTCGATTTCTTGAGAGATCTTTAGTCGACCACAAGCAGGTCACAGAGATAGTTGTAATTGCTACAACGATTTACAAAGAGTCGATAGAAAATTGTCTTCGACCAGTCGACTGATCCGCGACCGATGGAGACATGTCTGCGACAACTTCAAGAAGTCTTCAAGACTTATTGAGACCTGATAGTTGATAGTTGTCATAAAGAACCCCGATTCAACACAACCCTTTGTTCAAGGGCAATCAATTGTTAATTGAATGAAGAGTCGTGTTATATCGTGTTCACTTGAGGCTTCTATGTCACTAGGGCCTATGTTTTAAAGGTGCTTTATATCAGAATTGAGCCTTTTTTTTGTATAATGCTCGACAGACGATCATTCTTCACATTAATATCCTATGGCGTTGTCGAAAACGAGATCTGAAACAAACAGCGTTCACAAATATTGTTTGTTATCCTCATTACCTTGTCTGCCATGTCATATACGGGACCACCTTTTTGGGTCTTTTGGGGTGGATGAAAATTCGGACAATGAAAAGTTGTTCTCCTCGACGTCATACTTTGACATGTCAGGCATAGCACAATCATCAGTCTTGCGGATTTGGACAAAGAACAAAATCATCTACATTGATATTTTACAAGTTAATAGTACAAACATTTACTTTGATAATGATTATTTGCATTTATTTCTTATTTCCTTTTATTCTGAATATTGACCTTTATTGAATAGAGATTTTGTGCGCAACTGTCATGGACAAGGACGATTGGGTTCTTAAGCAAACAAGTGACCAGTCAAAATCTGAAAAAAAGGGAAATTTTGTGTCGATTGTTGACAGAGAAATTTTGGCACACTTCACATTTTATGTCAAATTTTGACAGACTTATTCTGACGCGCTTTATATCTTATATTAATGTGTGGGAGAAAATCCTGATATACATGATATTTCATATGGAGCCTTGATAGCACAATTTAAATGATTTAAGAGCTATCATGCTCTTTAAAAAATAATCTTTAAAAAACCCTTAAATCTGATTGTGAAAGCACAAGTTTTAAGGAGCAAGAAAATTTTCACTTTGAGAACAGCGCTGATAGAACTTTAATGGGCTTAACTCTGAACTTTCTGTCTTTATATTCAGAAAGCTGAAGATTAATTTAGTATAATACATCATCATAATCATTCAAAATGGAAAAATGAAGTGAGAAACAAATACAAATAACAATAACCTGTTCGTCAACTCTCATAAAAAGTAATGCACTTAGGAATTAACCGGGTCAAATTTTATTTTAAATTTTAAATCACATTTTATTGAAGTGCATAAAAGTTTTATTTCTTGAAATGCTGCAATAAATTGTGATATCATGGATGAAGGTTTAGTACTATTTTCTGTTTGATAGGCGAAGTAAAATAGTGCTATTTCAAAGTTCATAAAACTTGGATTGAGGAGAAAAGTAAATAGAACGACGCCTTAAGGGATTTTTGCTTGAAGCTTTTTTGTCCTTTACGGTTTAGGCAAACAAGTGGATATATTTGATTAAGGGCTTATTTCAATATATTGAATGATTTCAATCCCATAACCAATGCATCAGAGCTATGAAAGTTTTCACAAGGCTATTTCAGGTTTTACTTCCTCGAAATTATCAAACACAATTTAACTTTTATGCTTGTTAATTTAGCACCAAAGTGTACACCAGCATGAAATATAACTGACCCTAGCAGAAAAAGCTGCCGATTCAAATGGATTCTTTCGGGTTTTTTCTGGGTTTTTTTTTACTTCAAAGGAGTTTTTTTTTTTTTTTTTTTTTATAAACGACACAAAATGAATCAGTGTGGAATCAGTAACGTGTTTTCCTACATTTTTAAAGTCTGAAAATATGAATTTTTTAGCCTTTGCTTATTTACACATTGAACAAGTCATGATGAACACAGAAATTAGCAAATGTAAACCCTTCCCGATTCAAGCATTCACGATGACTCTAGCAGACAAAATAAAAGAGCTTGCCTTGTATTTACTTAATGCAGGTGCAATACCTGTTCTACATTCTTTGGAAAAGAATAATAAATGTTTTTTAATAATTGTCTTTTTTTTTGCTCTAGAGCCATTGTAAAGACTTGAATGTGGAGTTGTTTACCTATGACAGTATTTTTGTCAGTACCCGAAATGAGTAAATCTCAAGGAGTAAGAGTTCATGCTTGCGTCGATACAAGCTTTAGTTTTATTAATTTCATTTTTTGTCTATTTGTCAATGAAGTAAAAAGCTTGAAACATTCAAGTCATACAATGGAGCAAGTCAAACGAGGGACCTGTAACATAAAACAGATACAATAAATTTAAAATTAATTGTATCTCTATGGTACATTATTTGCCATAAACTTACAATTAATATTCATTGTAAGTTTAATTGCATCTCTTATGTTACAGGCCCCAGTTTAAGCTTCCAGTTTTCACACAACGATGTTCTATATACTTGTATGTTGAGTGTAATGCTTCTCATAACGATGACGATTCCAATTTGGAGTTCAATCAATAATTCGCCAACAAGAATGCAAAATGTATGATGTCATAAAGAGTCTTAATTTGTTCACTTCGTATGCATCATGTTATTTCTCATGGTTATAGAAATCAAACAGAATTTGTTATATCGTCATACACTACCGATTAGACCCATTGGCGTAATGATTCGGCTCCAAATCACCGAGATGTAATTATACAGAATACAGAATTGGGACCAAATCAATGCCAGAACCTTTAAGCTGTAGTGTAAGTCACGGTGGCAACCTAATTATAAGGCTTTACTGCCTTCCCTGTTGTCTCCACTATTGAGTTCTATTATATTTTATATGTACATTGTAAAAAATTTAATGTGATTTTGATAGAAATAAAATGAAATGAAATGAATATTAAAAATAATTAACATAACAATTGCCATTTCTCTTCCTCAATGTGCTTTTACAGGAGCCTTTCTGATCCCCTACGTGATCTTTCTGGCCATCGCTGGATCGCCTCTATTCATCATGGAGTTCTCTGTTGGACAGTTCTCTAGCCTGGGATGTATCGCGTGCTGGAATGTGGTCCCTCTTCTGAGAGGTGAGGGATAAAATTATTTTAGATATTATTATTTCTGATGATAATAGTTTATTGCAAAATGACTCTACACTAAAAATAAATGTTGACATTTGTTGATCCCGCACGTGATCTTCTTGGCCATTGCTGGATCACCTCTCTTCATCATGGAGTTCTCTGTTGGACAGTTCTCTAGCCTGGGATGTATCGCGTGCTGGAACGTGGTCCCCTTCTGAGAGGTGAGGGATGTAATTCATCTTCATTCATCACGAACATACACATAATTTAAAAAAAGGTCCTACTTTTCAGCTGTAAGGGTGCCACCCCCTCCCCCTCCAAAAGAAAAGACCCCACACAAACACAATGATCACTATGAATGCAATATATAGCTTAAAATGAAATATCGGTTTAAAACAGCTCAGTTGGTATAGCGTTTTGGGTTGGAAATTCATGACCCCTTTTGGTGTATGTTCTAATCCCGCAGCTGCCGCAATATCTTAAGATCTCGAACCCCGAGGAAAAGGTGCAAAATTGCAGCCAAACTTGTGCACCTTTTTCTAACTTAGTGACATGTGGTGTAATGAATCAAAGGGAGTCCCTTGGACGATTGTACAATATGGTTCCTAATGTTTTGGGCTTCAAAAAGTGGATATAAAATTTGGCTGATCATAAAGATTGCATTGGAGTGTTTCCTTCTCCAAGATCGTCACCCTTACTTACCTGTACCGTATCTTGTCTTTGTGATTTACATTGGTGGGAGATCCAAGTGTTAAAAAAATCAATTAAGGTTCCATGATAATGTAAAATCCGACACTTTTCCTATTCTTGCACAAAACACCCTTGATGATATGGATGAACCGATTTTTTTTTTTTTTACACACATGTGGCAAGTGTGCTATCGAATGTACATATTTTTTTTGCGTTGTACTTTTTATTTATTTTTTTTCCATTGATTATGTGCGTTGAATTATTTTTAGTGCCTCTTGAATATTAGAAATGCAAAAATATTAAAGAAATTAAGATTCATCATCTTTTTACGATCAATAATTTTATATTATTATTGTCACCAGGAATGGGCATTGGAATGATCGTTCTCTCGACGCTGGTCGCCATCTACTACAACGTCATCGTGGCCTGGACCATTTACTTCATGGGGGCGTCATGTCAGTCCACACTGCCATGGTCTACCTGTGATAATGAATGGAACACGCCTAACTGTTTTGATTCCAGTGTGAACGGTACCTTTAACCTCACACAGTCGGTGCGCCCCAGCGAGGAGTATTGGGAGTAAGTATAATTATTCATCTTCCCTTCTATGAATAAGCCATTCTCCGCGTCTTCGTCATATCGACGTCAAACAGATTACTCGCACCTAATGAATGATCAAGAATATGCGGTCCTACTAAAAGCAGAAGAGTGCTGAACACTGTCGAAGAGTGGCTATTCGGCACACTATGTGGCACCCTTTTNGGACCAAATCAATGCCAGAACCTTTAAGCTGTAGTGTAAGTCACGGTGGCAACCTAATTATAAGGCTTTACTGCCTTCCCTGTTGTCTCCACTATTGAGTTCTATTATATTTTATATGTACATTGTAAAAAATTTAATGTGATTTTGATAGAAATAAAATGAAATGAAATGAATATTGAAAATAATTAACATAAAAATTACTATTTCTCTTCCTCAATGTGCTTTTACAGGAGCCTTTCTGATCCCCTACGTGATCTTTCTGGCCATCGCTGGATCGCCTCTATTCATCATGGAGTTCTCTGTTGGACAGTTCTCTAGCCTGGGATGTATCGCGTGCTGGAATGTGGTCCCTCTTCTGAGAGGTGAGGGATAAAATTATTTTAGATATTATTATTTCTGATGATAATAGTTTATTGCAAAATGACTCTACACTAAAAATAAATGTTGACATTTGTTGATCCCGCACGTGATCTTCTTGGCCATTGCTGGATCACCTCTCTTCATCATGGAGTTCTCTGTTGGACAGTTCTCTAGCCTGGGATGTATCGCGTGCTGGAACGTGGTCCCCTTCTGAGAGGTGAGGGATGTAATTCATCTTCATTCATCACGAACATACACATAATTTAAAAAAAGGTCCTACTTTTCAGCTGTAAGGGTGCCACCCCCTCCCCCTCCAAAAGAAAAGACCCCACACAAACACAATGATCACTATGAATGCAATATATAGCTTAAAATGAAATATCGGTTTAAAACAGCTCAGTTGGTATAGCGTTTTGGGTTGGAAATTCATGACCCCTTTTGGTGTATGTTCTAATCCCGCAGCTGCCGCAATATCTTAAGATCTCGAACCCCGAGGAAAAGGTGCAAAATTGCAGCCAAACTTGTGCACCTTTTTCTAACTTAGTGACATGTGGTGTAATGAATCAAAGGGAGTCCCTTGGACGATTGTACAATATGGTTCCTAATGTTTTGGGCTTCAAAAAGTGGATATAAAATTTGGCTGATCATAAAGATTGCATTGGAGTGTTTCCTTCTCCAAGATCGTCACCCTTACTTACCTGTACCGTATCTTGTCTTTGTGATTTACATTGGTGGGAGATCCAAGTGTTAAAAAAATCAATTAAGGTTCCATGATAATGTAAAATCCGACACTTTTCCTATTCTTGCACAAAACACCCTTGATGATATGGATGAACCGATTTTTTTTTTTTTTACACACATGTGGCAAGTGTGCTATCGAATGTACATATTTTTTTTGCGTTGTACTTTTTATTTATTTTTTTTCCATTGATTATGTGCGTTGAATTATTTTTAGTGCCTCTTGAATATTAGAAATGCAAAAATATTAAAGAAATTAAGATTCATCATCTTTTTACGATCAATAATTTTATATTATTATTGTCACCAGGAATGGGCATTGGAATGATCGTTC
This sequence comes from Temnopleurus reevesii, assembly GCA_036244855.1. Taxonomy (NCBI): domain Eukaryota; kingdom Metazoa; phylum Echinodermata; class Echinoidea; order Temnopleuroida; family Temnopleuridae; genus Temnopleurus; species Temnopleurus reevesii. The sequence continues at coordinate 53,380 of BQKZ01000697.1, forward strand.
TCTCGACGCTGGTCGCCATCTACTACAACGTCATCGTGGCCTGGACCATTTACTTCATGGGGGCGTCATGTCAGTCCACACTGCCATGGTCTACCTGTGATAATGAATGGAACACGCCTAACTGTTTTGATTCCAGTGTGAACGGTACCTTTAACCTCACACAGTCGGTGCGCCCCAGCGAGGAGTATTGGGAGTAAGTATAATTATTCATCTTCCCTTCTATGAATAAGCCATTCTCCGCGTCTTCGTCATATCGACGTCAAACAGATTACTCGCACCTAATGAATGATCAAGAATATGCGGTCCTACTAAAAGCAGAAGAGTGCTGAACACTGTCGAAGAGTGGCTATTCGGCACACTATGTGGCACCCTTTAGCGACTTTTTGGAACTCTTCGGCACTCTTCGACCTTTAATAATACCCAGAATAGGCGCGAGAGAGGATCATTTGATTACGGCTAGAATCTATTCAAAATTATACGTATTAAAGCATCATTTATTGAAACGACAACAAAGCGTGAAGTTACGAAAATGAAAAGAATACTGATAATGGCACATAAACCGAGACATGAACCACCTTCAAAATACACTAGAAATTATTGCAGAAATGTTGGGGAAAATTAGGAGAAGAGGACATTTACCCCCTTTTCTCTGCAAAACAGGTACGTAATTAACAAGAACCTGTCTTTAGTTAACATTGTTTTCTAGAGGAGATTTTCTATGACCTATGACAGGAATGAGCCATATCACCTGTAATAGAAATCCGCAAATTTCATCAGTATCAACAATGAAAATCTTTCTCATACTGTATTTGCTTGTACACTTTCCTGATTAATGTTTTCATATTTTCTTCCTTCAGTCTCCGTGTACATCGAATCACGGACGGCATCCATGATATGGGTACGATGAACTGGGATATATTTGGTGCTTTCCTTGGAGCTTGGATCATTGTGTATCTTTGAATCATCAAGGGAGTCAAGTCAGCTGGAAAGGTTAGTCACTGTTTAGTCCAAAAAAAAAATGCAGACGGCTCCTCCCCCATTCCCGCCTCTTCCTTTAGCACTAGGCCTATCCAGTGAGGCTCAGAAATATATAGTATTAACTCTGAAAACACAAATTTCGTTTTGAGAGGTTGGAGGAGTGACAACCTCTTCTAAATGGCAAATTAAAATTCAAACATGTTGGATATACAATTTGTTACTCTTAACTCAACATGTCAGTTTTAAATAACACTTTTAGCAGTTTAGAGGGCTTTTTGTTGAACATTTGTAGAAATACAAATATTGTATGGGTATCTCCTTCACCTCCTCACTTATACAAAACTATGTCTATAGATTTAAGCTCATAACGAAATACAAATGATAAAAGATTACTTCTTCAGAAAAAAATGCACAAATTATTTTTAATAATGTGTGCCTTCCGTGTGATCATCAGTGGGTTTTCGGTGTTTTTTAAATATTTTTTATATTATTGTCAGAAAGGTTTATCTAGAACTAGCTTTACTTTATTATTTTTCTACGATAGGTTGTATACTTCACGGCTACATTCCCGTATGTGGTTCTCTTCATCCTCCTCATCCGTGGGGCTACTCTTCCTGGAGCTGCACAGGGAATTATCTTCTATCTCAAACCTGACTTCAATCGACTAGCCAGTCCGGAGGTAAATTAACTCTTCATGTTTTGCTGATATAAACGCAAAGCTTTGGAAGTGATGAAGGTGGTGTAAGTTGGATGTGGAAATAAAAATCTGTTGTTGATGGTGCTGGGTGGTGGTGGTGGTGGTGGTGGTGATAGCAATGATGATGATTATGGTGATTATGATGATGATGATGATGATGATGATGATATTGATGATGATGATGTTGATGTTGATGATGATGATGGTAATGATGCTGATGTTGCTGCTGCTGCTGATGATGATGATGCTGATGACGGTGGTGATGATGATTGTTAATGGTCGTCGAAGTTAGGTTGTTGTTGGAAGTGCAGGTGATTGGATTGGTGACGACGGTCTCAACTGAAAAATGGTAATATAATAATGGTAAGATAATAATCTTAAAACAAATAATCATTTCGGCGTATTTAGTCAAATGTATCAAACGCTTAGTATACAAAAATCTATTATTTCGTCTTTGAAGTAATCCCGCTCCTGACACCAACTTACCTGCTTACTGGGAAATGAAATGTTATGTCTAACTTTAGTTGAATGGCCAACTGATGGTGACAGTTAGGATTCTAGATTGACTCGGTAGTAATTTTGGTTAGAAGATTAAATAATTCCACCAAAAAGCAAAAACGTATGCCATTGCTACTCAATCCCACTCCTGGCACCACTTTAAAACTATCAAAACCTCATGATTTTTAAAAAGATACTCCAATTTTTCTGTCACTACATTAAATACCTGATATAACGAACATGGACTTCATATATATATCTCATCGTCTTGTCTTTTCTATTAAAGCCATGGAAAGATGCTGCCAACCAGATATTTTATTCGCTTGGTATGTCCTTTGGTAGTCTCATCACATTCGCCAGCTACAACAAATTCAAGAACAACTGTTATAAGTACGTATTATTGGATACTTTATCCTTATTACTTTGTTACTTTTGAATATTCAAGATACTTTATCAAATCATTACAATTTTCCAAAGATATTGTTGGATGTTTGCATCATATAAAGCACTTCATATCATTGTATTATGAATATCAGAACTCATTAAATTTTTTAGCACAATTACAGAATTTAACGGGTTTTTTTTTCATGAGATAAGTCGTAACTCCACAATAATTAATAAAAGTAATATTTAATATTCACATTCAAATTTTCTCTTTTTCTCTGTCATGTTTTAGGGATGCCATCATGGTGTCATGTATCAACTGCGGGACGAGTATCTTCGCTGGTTTCGTCATCTTCTCCGTCCTCGGTTTCATGGCTCAAGACAGCGGGCTCGATGTCAAGGATGTAGTTGCCTCAGGTGAGAATGATGATGATGATGATGATGATGATGATGATGATGATGATGATGATGATGATGATGATGGTAATATGATGTTGGTGATGATGCTCATCATCATGATAATAATGCTGACGTTGATGATGATTATGTTGATAATGATGATGATGATGATGATGACATTGATGATAATGATTATGATGGTGTTGATGATGATGATGATGATGATGATGATGATAATATGCTAATGTTGTTGTTGATGATGATGATGATGATGATAAGGATGATGATAAGGATGATGATGATGATGATGATTATGATGATGATGATGATAATGATGATGGTGATGATGATGATGATGATGTTGATGATGATAATGATAATGATAATGATGATGATGATGATGATGATGATGATGATGGTGGTGGTGGTAATGATTATGATACTGATGATGGTGATGATGATGATGATGATGATGACGATGATGATGTTGATGATGATGATGATGATGATGAGATGATGGTGGTGGTAATGATGATGATAATGATGATGATGATGATGATGATGATGATGATGATGATGATGATGATGTCGATGGTGATGATGATAATGATGATGATGGTGGTGGTGATGATCATGATGTTAATGATGATGATTATATAATTTCAGACCCTGTCATATAATTGTTTGTAATTTATCATAAATCATCACTTTTGTTCGACATTGAATTTTTTCAGGTCCTGGATTGGCATTCAAAGTGTACCCAGAGGCGTTATCCCGTCTCCCCCTCCCTCAACTCTGGTCGTTCTTATTCTTCTTCATGTTGTTAACACTGGGTCTTGATAGCCAGGTAGGTTGATTCGTAATGATAAATTTAATTTATTGCTAAAGGGGATACGATATCAATTCATCTTTATTAGGGAATGTTGCTACAAAGTTTCAATTGATCGCAAATCAACTGCAAAACAGTTGAAACAATGATGTAGATTCCAATCAACTTAACTGCAACTTGCGATCAATTGCAACTTTCAAACAGCACCCCCTTAGTGAAATTGTGCTTGGATTGATTTTTCATAATTTTTATATAAGATAATTTGGAACTATGTGAAGAACAGATCTTGATAGTGTTCCGACGTGATTGTTACTCTTTTTTTACAATGTAATTTTCCGAATTCATTTTTCATTTTTGTATAATTGAATATCAATATATTGTACTTTCATTTTATTTAATTTCTCAAATGATTTCAATGAAGTACCGAATCGGATAAGAGTTGTATGTATCTTCCTGTGTCAAAAATATGTAAGCCGGCTTCTAGTTCAATTAATCAAATGGATTTAACAAACAATGTCTTCAACTTTGTGTTTTTATGGATCATTGAATTATCATATTTCAGTATTTTATCTTACTATATGGGATAAGCTCTTTTGTCTTTATCATTGATGAATCATATCAGAAAGTGCATAATTACGTATATTTGTTCGCTCTTCCCATGCAGTTCGCCATGTCTGAAGCCCTGATTACGGCCATTGCCGATGAACTTAGTCCAGCAAACAGGAAGAAGTGGAAGTGGCTTGTCACCCTCGGTGTTTGTGTGATCCTCTTCCTTTGCGGTATACCCATGTGTATGAAGGTAAGTGATCAGGCTCAGTGGTTAGGTAATTCTAAATGGAAGGTCCTGGGTTCAAAACCACGTTCGAGCCCTGACAAAATCATGGTAAAGATTTAAGTAAATAGGACCACCAACCTTACATTCCCTAAGAAGTGGAAGTGTTTTGTCACCCTTGGTATATGTGTTCTTCTCTTTCTCTGCGGTATACCCATGTGTATGAAGGTAAATTTTGTGTGTGGCTCAGTGGTTAGGGAGGTCGTAGGTTTGACACCCGATCGAATCATGCTAAAGATATTAGTATACATGACCATCTGTCTAATTGCCGAGCAGATAGTAAACCCATTGAAATATTTGCTTACCATTAGTGGTTTTTTGTCATTCTCCTCTTCATTTGTGGTAAATAGGACGCCCGTCTTTGTTGCCTCCTGCTCGGCATTTATGAATGGATAATGATAATAATGATATAATAATGCATGGCACGCTGGAAGCCCAGCGAAGAATTTGACGATGATGATGATGATGATGATGATGATGATGATGATGATGATGATATTTTATGGTTGACTGTTTTTACGCCATAACGACCAACTGTAATTCCCCACCTTTTGAAGATATGTGACGAAAGTTTTACGAATCACAGCCTATAAGTGAATCTCGAAATCTCGAAAAATTGAAGAGTTCTCCCTTATTATCATACACTTCCTTACAGGGTGAAATGATAACATATATTTGCATTTATTCGATACGAATCAATTGTATCGAAGAAGGTTTTGTCATTGGGGCGTAATGATTACCAATATTAAGATGAAATAAAATCTGAAAAATTCTCATTAAAAGATTATTTTTTGTATGTTTTTTATTTGTTTTCAGGGCGGTATGTACGTATTCACTCTAATGGACTGGTATTCAGCTTACTACTCTCTCTTCATCATTTCATCCTGCTATGCACTCTCAATCTGATATATCTATGGTAAGATTCAACTTCTTGGTAATCTGCAACTTTACCCTTTGCACAAAAAATGCATTCTTAAATTATTGGCAAAAGCTTACCCAACACTGGGCAATATGCTACATAGATTGGGCAACATAAGTAGAAGTAAAAGTATGTCTGATATACGCTTGAATTTTTAATTTTCACCAGATGACAGGCATATTTTAGCAAAATGTTGTGTCAAATATGTCCAAATTATAGCAGAATGTGATTTTCAGTTGTCTCAAATAAGTTACACATTATATTGACCAATAGTCGCATGGACAGTTTATGTGGTCCAATGCTGGGTGAAATTTTGGCTAATCTAAATAATAATAATAATAATAATAATACATGTGTCTTATATAGCGCACTTTCCACCCTGATTAGGTGCTCAAGGCGCTCAGAGCAAATTCATTACAGAAAAGAAATAACAAGGAAAGTCAAAAGGCACTCTTAAATAAATATCAAAATAGACCATTAAAGGGCGGCCAATAAATATCTGTAATCAGGAGCATAGAAATTAGAGAAACATAGTAAAAAGTATTAAAATATTTACTTACCGATTAGTATCAATATGATTGTTAGAAGCTTGAAAAGTGTAATGTGGATAGTATGATTGTGGAATTGTACTTCTATATCTTAGGAAGATAGTATGATGAAAAAATGGTTCTCCTACATCTTAGGTAGATAGTATGTTTGAGAAATTAAAGGAAAATGCTTCTGCTCAGTCGATTTATTCAATTACAACGTGCTATTTTGTCTCCCTTTTAAAGATCTCAAAATATGAATACTTATATCATAGTGAACATCGTGAACGCCATTTACAAATTCATGCTTATACTGAACTCTGGATTGCAAGACGTAGAATACCGATGATCTTTGCATGGAAAAGGAAAATCTATGAACAAAAGTTTGAAGATAAAACGAGACCATCTCTTCTTTTATCACAGGGCGAATGTCATTTTTTTTCAAAGGATCTCCCATACTCCAAAGGAACCATAATAATAGTCCATCCCTAATAAGTCCATGCTTATAATTTTATCCGTATCTTCTTATCACGGCCTCGTAGGAAAACGCTTGCAGCTGGATGCGGGCACAATTTGCATATTTTGTGTAAGCGTGAATGAATAAGATTTACTAACCAACCAAACCAACCAACCAAACAACTAACTCACTAACTAACTAACTAATTAGCCAATCAATCTAACTTTTTATTCTCTTTGTATGTAGGTCTGAAGCGCTTCGTGAGTGACATCAGGGCAATGATTGGCTATGATGTATTCATCTACTGGCAAGTCTGCTGGGCTCTGCTCTCACCTTTGTCTATGATTGTAAGGAAACTTTATAATAATTATATTAACATAATCAGGGACCTGCATAAAAATGCAATCAAACCTACGGTAAATATTAATCGTAAGTCTATGGCAAAACATGTACCATAGAAATATGATTAATTTTCAATTAGTCGTATCTTAATGTTACAGGCCCCGGGTCTTCTTCCCCTATAAGAGATGTGAAATACGCAACGGAGAACGATTTACACATTTGTTAAAAAAATAATAATGATAATAATGAATAAATAAATAAATAAAATGCTATAATTTCAAGACTCTCTGATCCCCTTCAGCGTTGTTCAGTGATTTTTTTTAATCACCTCGATATATTAAACTTTATAGTAGTTTCAGCTGTTACAAATTAATTATGTAATGATTTTAATTTTCAGAATACTTTGAAGGATTTGAATGGTAACTTCGGGTCAATCACAGCCCAAATTTCTTGATTGGGCGAAAATTGTCTAAATATAGTTTGGCCTTTAGGCTAGAAAGAAACGAAGCAAACATATTTTGGTCATCTTTATGATTCATTTTCTCTTTTTATTTAAAAGTCAGCTCATCGTTGTTGTTTATGAACGATATTCACCTCTCCCATTCTCTGGTTTTCCGTTTAAATTTGGGATGGCCATTTAGGGTTCTGATAGAAAAAAGAATAGCGAGATATCGTAAATGTTGCCTCGGAAATTATCACAATTATCGTTATAACTCTGCATATATTCATATTTTTGCTCTCATTTACATTTTCATCCTCAGCTGATCGTCATTCTCGGGTTCGTCTTCTACACACCCGCATACATAGGCAGTTATGTCTTCCCAGACTGGGCCCAGGCTATCGGTTGGATCATGGCCTCTGCTTCATTCATTGTCGTACCTGCTTACTCCGTCTATGCAATGATCTTCCAAGCTGAGGGCACATTATTTAAGGTAGGCGGAGACAAAATTTAAAATGTTGTCATTATTATTGACTTCATATTTGCTTGTCGTCATGTGAGAATAGTTCTAACACGATATAATCTATTTCCGAAAAAAATAAGTCGAACACAAATTCAATGCTCCTTTGTAATGCTATTCAAATCGGAACCGGCTTGTTATTGTTGTGTCCACACAGTTCAACACACGGCGTACGGATCTATTGTCCATGACCTACTTTATTTTGCGGGAATAGTTTATACCGTGTTCTCTTAGTACTGATGATTGTGATGTCCCATGCCAGTTGTGGCATACTCAAATTCACAGATTTCTCAACGCGTCCCTAAACTCAAGTTTTGGACGAGGTTTATTTGTTTAACAAACACTTGATGGTTGCGCGAAATCATCAATGATTATCATAAGCAGAAGATAACATAAAAAGATCAAAGATCCTTATTTAATTTTCACTTGCATATTTTCTCTCAATTTCAGCGTCTCTCCTTCCTGTTGAAGCCAACTTGGGACTGGGGACCAGCGATGAACGTGGACCGCATCGAACACGGCTACAAGCCCTTCCCCCCTGGTCGCGGTGGTCGTACCCCAGCCAGCTACACCGGCCAATACGCGACGAACAGCGACCCCTCCGCGACTTACGCTCCGTCAAACGGTATCGCCGTCATTTCAGGACGCTACACCCCGACCGAGCAGGGGCGGGAGGCCGACACCGCGTCCAATGGCACCCCACCCCCAGACTACAACACGGTGGCGAATAAATAGGTTATGATGGTATTCAAAGGAAGAAACAGCTGGGAATTTGTCTTTCAATGAAATTTCTTTCATCAAGAGTCCTCAGTGTCTTTATATGCTATGGCATTTAAAATATCAGCTGAAAATGTCTTTCGTTAATCATCATCCCTTTTTTCTTTCTTTTGTCGCTGTGTATCCCTCAGTCAATCACTATGACCAGGGATATGTCAGAAACGTCAAAAACAACTAGTGTACAACGGCAGGATATTCAATCAATATTTCAATACCTCCAACTTGATAAGTGCTGTAAACTCTTTATAATCATTAAAAGATGTTTTCGTCATACCGTTCTCGAGCTTTATCAATCGGATGGTATATATCTGCAATGCAATAATAATACTTCATGATATAGCATTATTTCTGCACAAAGATAATGATACAAAAGAATCTATGTGATGTTACATTTGCGCACAAACATATAACTACTGTGCTAAAAAAAAATGCACCAATATTGCACTTTTCACCCTTGCCAGAGATGCCAACTGTTCCGGAGGATGCATGAGCGTAAAATTAAAGTCTGAATAACTAAACAATCTCCTCGTTAGACAAACACAGCGATGATATTCGCACGCTCAATCAGTAACTTCTGGAACAGTTGGCAAATCTGCTTATGGTTGGCAACACCGAGCAAGAGATTTTAATCTAGGAGTAAGCCTAATTAGTTTATATTTTTATATCAACTGTTACATTTTTCTGTAAAATTTTGTAACACTTTGATCACGGCTCAAACATTAAGAATGAGAAGTTTGCTCAATGTTAAAAAAAGTTGTTTGTATCAAGCAACATATGAATTTATTGAATACATCAAAATTAATTAGACATGCATGTATTAAAGTATCTTGTAAAGAGAAAGGCTTCTTAACGTTTTTGAAGTGCCTAGATCTGCTGAAGTTATCCATTGCAAATTTTAGTGGGCCTCATTTCATGGAATATGCACATGGAGATTGTGTGCTCTGTGTACTCTTGGAATAACTCGAAATTCGTTATGTTTATGACAGGTAGTAATGTCGTAATAATATCATTTTGGCGCCAAATTTTCTTGGTCGCTAAATATGGATTTCAAAATTAGGCTGAAACTTTTTCAATCTACATGATGCATTGAGGCAGCGGCATAGTGATAATAGTAAATGGTTAGGCACAGGTTTACCCGATCATTCCTCTTGGCGCTGAAAGTTTTTTCGCTCATTATGAAAAATTATATACAAGTTATGGTTATAACAGACTTTACGTTTAATTGTTATTCCTTCTTTATGATTGAGAAAAAGTGTATTTCAGTGCAACTCAACCCAAATTTAGTTGCAATATAGATGATTTTATAAGCTGATGGAGAATAAATAGATATATTTCTGATTTCATTCTCAGTACAATCATTGAAGTGTATAAAATATAGTTTTGTTTCTTGAAATAGTTCTATATTTAATCTGGAATTTATTATACAATTCTATTGTATATACAGTTTTATTGTATAGAACAAGTCTTTCATAATCAAAATAGTGTTTAATTTCCGAAGAAAGGTGTTGAAATGCATACGGGGAGAGTTGTATAGTGACGTAATTGTATACTAGAAATATACGCTGTGAGCGTATAGGGACAAATAATTAGACAAATCAAACATCTTCATTCAAGCATTCACAAAAAAATAGCTTCCATGTTTATTCTCTGAACAGGTGAGATCATTTCTAAATTCCTCGTCATAATAAGAGACAAGAAATTTCTTTTGTATGCAACTAGCTATTGTTGTGAATGCCTCAATGAAAATTGTTTAGTTTGTCTACGTCCATTGTCTCTGCAGCCCACAGTGATAATATTTAGCATGTTGTTGTAATATATTGTACGATATTTTGATCCAAACAGGGTAAACGATGCTCATGAAATTATATTTCTTATTTTTTTTACCTTGATTCTTCTCAGATTCCTTGAAATTGAAGTACTACCATAATATTATATCTGAAGCATGAAACGTGTCGTTTGCATGATATGTAAATTATGGTTGTGTACTTGTAAGAGATGTACAATAAGGTTTATTGGTCGTAAATATCTTTTCAGATGTGATTTCTGCGTTCTGCTGATGTATATATTTATGATAATACCGATAGCTTGATAATTGTTGATAATTAATTGGTGCTTTTCCGACCCTTTTAAAGGTCAGACTGGTTGAATTTCTGGTTAAAATTATCCAAGATCAGTGAAGATGAAACAAATACTTTTGTATGTCTATGCAATTCAGCTTTCACTTTTTGCAGTGATAATGCAATCCAATATAATTTTAGTATGGTATTTTCCATAAAATGTTCTTGGCTACATAATATAATTGCACATTTATGAATCAAAGTCTTATCTAGGATAATCCAAATTGTTTTGAAATTCATAATTTGTCATAATTTGTCGTCGATATTACCCATGATTTCATGACATTGAGTGGAACACATAACTTTATGCTTCGTTATAATGCTTTAGCAATTAGATTGGCTTAAATAAAAACACAATTAGGATGTTCACGCCATTTAATAATAAACTAAAACAAAATTGGATCATGGGACAGTTATTATTTCGAGAATACTTATAATTATGATGCCATACAATTGAACAGACTTTGAAAAATAAGCATTTTTATTCACATGACATCGCTGTATGATATCCCGGTGTTAAGCTTTTTATTAAAAAAGTTTATCTTAGTATGTGACACAGAAAGCGGCTAGTACTCATTTCATTCTATCTCTCAGGATTGAGTTGATGGTTTATCCATGCAATTCATGCAAACTTAATATTCGTCCAGGAAAATTCCTTATTCTGCAGATCACAATTTGTATTGCCTTAATAATAACAAACATTGTTGACAATCAGTTATTCAAAGGTTATGAAAATATAGAGTACATACGATAAGCATTCATTGTACAAAAGAACCATGTCTCTTTGAAAATAATTTTGTATACAAAGCGGAAATCATTACCCATTTAATTCGACAATCAAAGTTCGTTGATCTGAAGAGATTCCCTTTTTTCAAACCACATATACGCCCCTGTAGCAACTTCTCATGATATATTTCATTATCAAATTTAAATGATAAAACTTTATTCTTGTTATTCGACTCAAAATTTTATATTGACTCATTCTCAGATTTAGAGGGATCGAATCATAGTTGTATTCAGATATAACTCTAATGAAATGTAATGTATATATTCAAATTCAACATGATTGCTGAAGAGTGGCAGTATATTTTTATATATTACTTTGTATGTGGTAATACTAGTTGGTATTACAAGTGATAAAGTGTTTTGGGAATAGAAATATATTCATTAAAAAGTTGAGTAAGCATGAAATATCACTTGTGTATATGTTTCTTATTACTGTTCACATACATGTCATTCTTTGAATTTAGAATTTATTTATTTTTTTCATATACACAATCAATACAAAATAACATGAAGTGAAAAAATGAAAGGAGGCGAGTACCCTGGAAGCACAGCTTGTGTTGGGATCGCCTTTACAACAAACAAAGTGAAACAAAATTATATCTTTAAAGAAGAATAAAGAAAATGAATTAGTACATATTATCATTTGAAAAAAAAAACAATTTAGGGATAAAACGAGATGGATAAAGGAAAAAAAATTGTTTGAGAGATATAAATGGTAAGAGAGAAGAAGAGCAATGAGAAGAATAAGCAATTATTAACGCCCATTTTTTTTTTTAAATCAGGATGCAGCCCCCACCTACTCATACAGTCAATAAACCATACACATATTCATTTTCCAGATTCTTTGAAACAACCAGCTAAAATAATTTTGACCCCCTCCCCCTTATTACTGACTTATTATGCACGCCATATTGAATTCAAATTGCCCCTATGATATCTGAAAATTTTGGAAGGGATTTTTTTTTTTTTTGCCAAACATACACCTGTTACAGGATTTTGGAAAGGAAAAGAATGTAAAAAGAAAACAACTACTACTTAAAGATATCTTAGGGGACATTTTCTGAAAGACCCCAATAAAATGTTTATCAATTTTTCGGGACCTTTTCCCGGTCCAACCTGCAACTTTGAAATACACGGCCATCTGGATTGTGTCTGAACTTATGTTTCAGGCACAGATAAGGGGATATGAAAACTTTGGCAGTGTATCACCGGCATTGGAATAGTTGTAACAAAATTATATAAACAATGTTACAAGCTCTTTTTTTAATCTTCAATAAATCTTATCCATTGAAGAAATATATTTCCCATACTTCAGAAACTATAGTGTGTGTGTTTGTATGCGTGAGTGTTGGGTATGTGTGTATGTGTGTATGTGTGTGTGTGTGTGTGTGTGTGTGTGTGTGTACATATGTGTGTGTAGGTGTATGTGGGTATTAATGTGTGTTTATATGTGTATCTTGGTAGATGTATGTGTATGTATGTGTGTATATGTATGTATGTGTGTGTGTGTGTGTGTGTGTGTGTGTGTGTGTGCGTGTGTCTGTTTGACTCCCATCTCAAATTAAAGTGTTATCCTATACTTGGTTGTTTAATGATTATAGCTTATCCAATAGAGGAAATATGTAATTTAAACCTATTCATCGATATCAAATCAAATGAATAATGTGAGACGACAAGCGTTAAATAATGCATCACCTTCCCAACCCTTTCCCGACTAAAAACGGGTGGACTTTTTTTTATTCATTTATTTATTTTGGGGTCCCGAGTTAAGTTCCAAAACTCACAACCCCTGTTGAAATAGACAATTACGAAATATCAAGTTTTGATGTATTCTGTATCATAACACATTTAGCCCCATTAAAAGACGTAATTATACTTATTTTTTCATGAAACTTCATGTTTTTTCTCACAACTAAGAACATAGAAATAGAAATACCTATAAACAGATAGACAAACAAAAACATTAATAAGAGACTGCTTTCTTAATTATAAATAGTACATCATGAAATGATTTTTTCCATTTCTGAATCAAAACTTGCATTTATACAAGCATTGAAATTATAATAATTACAAAAACAACCCTAAAGTTAGTTCATGAAAATTCTTGAAAATACAGCAATTTTTTTTACGATACGTACGCCGAAACATCATGGTTGGAGATTGATTTTTCACCCATTTTTCATCCAAATCACAAAATCATATATTCAGCGATTGGAAGGGTATACAAGCCAAAGAGCTTTATAACAACACCAACATTGTTCATATATAAATCTCTTTGATAAAAGCCTATAGATACATTTGGCCATATTCATGTGGGTAAAATATGCCACGCCCCCTTTTTGCTATAGTAGAGCAAAGGTCATAACTGGAGAAGAAATAAGGTAAGTTCGATGTCCCCATTTCAATCATTTTCGTTCTGCTAACTCTGATTTATGAAAAGTTGAGCTGTATCAGAAAAGTGTGTGCCATAGTGTGTTTAACTAGGTCAGGTTTTTGATCAATAAAAACATGATTTACGAATGATTTTAACTGATATAATGGTGTTCGTTTTGTTCGTTTGCTGCCAAGGCTTACTGTCGTTTGAGCGGTTACCTCCAGTAGTGGGCCCAAGCTGTGGCGGCGGGGATGCAGCTGGCTGTCGACCGCTCGACGACGTGTGCAGCTACAGTACACAAGTAAATTTGTTAACATTGGCAAGCATAATGTCATGAAATTGCCGCTGCTAAATCGAGAACAAATTGTTCAATTGGTTTAAGATGATTCCAAAGTGGACAAGACTTCTATCCTCACTTGTCAAATAATTCTAAATGTCCTAAATTCTAAATTATGTGATCTCTTGCACATTATCGCTCATCGAACCATTTTATATATTTCTTTTTTACTTTAGAAATTCTTCTAGTCATTCCCAACCAAGTTTGAAGTCAAGAAAACCTTGATCAAAGCTGAGAAAGATGGCGCCTATCCTGCTCGAAAACTTGATTCTTCCTTGTGGCGTGTCTCTCATGCATGCATATCAGTTAGGTGAGTAGTGTCCATTTATGATAAGTGCGAGTAATTTCATCAAGTAGCAAGTGATCCCCTAATTTTGGCCCTTTAAAAGAAGAACATCCAAAAATAACCTTTTTTTTAACAGGAGTAGAAAAAAAAGGTGAGCAGAACAAAAAAACAAGCCTGAACTTTGAAGAAAATCACACAAGTAATACAAGTTTATGAATTATTTCAAGAAAACCATCAAATCATTGAATATATTTTATAATATGTTGCCAATTTGATGATGCCATGGGTGAGATGTTGGGTTTCTACAGAAGCCTAGATTATGAAGGTGTCAGAAATGAAGTCGGCTCAGCACTATGAAATGCCAAATCTTTTAAAATCATTTTAGGAACAAAACATTTCAGACCAAGGACTTATACAAATGGCATTATTATTATTATTAAATAGCCCTAGCCATAAAAATGTTGAGATAAGATATAATTAGACTTAAGATTAGAGGACTGTCCCAATTTCCAAAGAATGTCAAAGGCAGCTGACTGCGGAGTTTTGGCCCACACGCAAAGTATTAAAAAGAGATCCCTAACATTTTCAAGTGTGATGTATGTATAGTAAAAGGAAAGCATTCCGTATATATTATATCAATGCTTTTTCAATTTTCTTGACAGCGTCATTTGCTCGTCAGACTGGCAAGGCGAGGATGAAATTCAAAGTGCCCTATCCAGCAGTCACCGGAGATGAGAATTTCATGCGCTACTACAGAGCACAGTAAGAAAGGCATAACATTCTGGGTTATTTTTTCATGCAATGTCCATGTACTGTAGCAAATATATTACTTTCCTAATTTCGACAGACTTTTCTTTATCCATATTGTCCATTATGGGATGGGGTGAATCTTTAATGCAGCACCAATTATGTCTGATGATAAAAAAAGGAAGAAAATTGGCGATTATCAGAAATGATAGACGTAGCATTTGCATTATCTCCCAGAACAGTGACTACCCCGCTCCAACACATCAATATTGATGGTATTGTAAGATATAGTTTGATACAAGGATCGCCTATTGTCGATGGTGAGATTTATCAGGTGTAAAATTATAACATGCTATCTTTCAACATTATAATGAATCCTCTGTAATGTCATACTTTCATTATAATTTTCCTATGTTTTCTCTCCAGACAAAATTGTATTGAGTTTACACCCATCTTTTACCCACTGGTCTTCTCTGCAGCTCTCTTCTTTCATCCAGGTAACTTTGACATTTTTGATCAAAGGGTTAAAGCTCAAGTACAGTTTTGGTAAAGATGAAGAAATGTGAATTTGGGGGGATTTTTGACATGACATGTAATTCTTATACATATTTTGAGAGCATAGCATCTTTTTTTACGTACTGATTCATTTGAACATTTGAATTTGACCGTTAAATCATATTTAGCGCCCTCTCTTGGTTATAGCATTATTTTGCTCGTTATCGAGCATATACAAAAGTATTTCCAAGATTCGACAATAGAATGATATAGAGATACACACAACAATTAAATTCTTAAATTTTAATCCAATTCTGAACATGGGAAGTTGTCCTTTATCAAGAAAGAAAATATTGAATTAGCGTGGTGAAGCACCACG
>BQKZ01000697.1:69999-93448 GCA_036244855.1 Temnopleurus reevesii
GGCAGGATTGTGCTGCACTCAACCCAGGTATTTAAATGGGTACCTGGTAGGATATATAGATTGTTGTAGCCGCTGTAAAGAAAGGTTCTAGGTACTAAGTTGATAGTGTTATACATTCTGTGACCAGGGTAATAATATTTTGAGAACGATTTGGGCAGTATGGGAAAAGCGCCATATCAAAAATAATATTACCAATTATTTTCATCTCTTGTATAAATAGCATTGGCATCCTAGGCAGGATTGTGCTGCACTCAACCCAGGTGTTTAAATGGGTACCACTACCTAGTAGGATATGCAAAATGTCGTAGCCACTGTAACTTAGGTATGGGCATCCATAGCAGGATTGTGCTGCACTCGACCCAGGTGATTTAATGGGTACCTGGTAGGATATGAAGATTGTTGTAGCCACTGTAACTCAGGCTGACACTATGGAAGCTCCCTAGTGAGCAAAGGACAAGCAATATGTGCGGTTGATATTGTTATATCATTTGACGGGGTAATAATATTGTTAAAACATTTTGGGCTGTATGGGCAAAGCGCCAATAGAAATAATATTATTTTTAATTATATCCTCTTTTTGTATAAATAGAGCTGGCATCAATGGCAGGATTGGTCTACGTCTATGGGCGCCATGAGTATTAAAAGGGATATGCAAGGGAAGTAAAAGGACGGTAAGTTACTCCTCATTTGTCAATAAATTATTACAAATGATTATAAATAAGAATCTGAAACCACTTTGCATGTCAATTTAATGAAGAATATTTATTTGTTTATATACCCTAGTCAGTTTACAGACTACAGGGTTTCTATGTTTTTTTTTTTTGTTTTTTTTTATTAGAAGAAAAGATTGTAGTTTAGCTCTTCAATGTATGGTGACTTTTTATACTTTACTGAAACCTTTTTGCCACTTTTTACTGTACCACCCAAAGACAATAAAAAATGTACATAATGTACTTGATTTGGCTGTTAGGGATCACTCTTTATTTTCATTTTACTTTGTGCTCACTTTTCAGGATGCAAAAACTTAAATTACTCGTGTGTGAAAATGATAACAGTGTGTCTGATAACATGCAAGACAATTGTGTTTTAGATATTTACAAAAATAAGAATACTCATTTAAAGGTTCATATGTACATTTTATAAGAGTCCCTAACCCTTTTTGACTAGTGTATTTATGATCATATTGTCAACCTGAAATGGATACAAGGTCTGTATTCTGATATTGTCAGTTTGTAGCTGATTATGGGCAATTTCACAAAAGTATCGTGTCTGTTCTGCCATAAAGATGAATCTCTTGAAAACTCTTCATTGGAATTCCTTAAAATTCCAATTCGGTAAATTCCAAATCATTGGAATTCCTTGAAGTTCCTATTCATTATATTTTTTTTTTAATTCCATACCCATGAAACAAATATGATCTGTAGCACACATATCATATTTCAAGAATTTCATCAAGATATACACTTGCTGTAAGCGTGAAGGACATGACAAAGCCCTGGAATTGCACTTATCATAAGTTATGTAATATTAGTTCAGTTGAGGAATATGTGTTCTAATACCACATGCCTCTGTATATATCCTTGCCCTAAACACAGAGGAACTACAACACTCAACCAGAGAGTCTCATATACCCCTATAATCACACATATCCTTATGATCGCACCTCTACACATATCTGTACAGGCGCAATCAAAGGGGAAAGCATGATCAGAGGGTTATGTAAGGAGTTTGCGGTAGAGTACTATGCAATCCCTGTGCATTCAGTGTATTAAAGAGAATATGCAAAGGTGGGTGCTATCAGAACACAGAGTCCTCAACTGAACTAATGTAATATTCAATCATCCTCATTTGAGATAATGTTTATCCTTTATCTCAACAGCCTCTATGGATTTGGTATCTGTGTTCATGCCATCAAAGCTCTGCTTGCAATGTCTGTAGGTGGTATTGCCCACTTCGCCCTGATTACTTATGCTGATATCAACGTGAAAGATATGATCATGGCTCGTCTAAATCTCTAATATGATGTTTACCAAACATTTTTTTTAAATCAAGTTAGTGATATCACTTTTTTCACTGTACTTTACATGTTTGCAACATCAAATGGTCAAACCATCAATCAGGTTTTGTTGAAGAACCAATCACAATATACATTCCAAAAATTTGATATTTTTTCATCCAAACGAAATTTAATTCCAGTGAAATATTCTCCATGTATGTAGAAAAAAGGTTTTTATAATGCCATACATGCAGTCAAATTATCGCATGTTTGCCCCAAAGCAACCAATCACCTGTCAATAAACTTCACAATAGTTAGAATGCAATTGCATTATTAGCTTGGACAAACATTGCAGCTTGTCCTACCTAGCAACAAGCATTTTTTTTCTTCTATTGAAATGCGATTGTTTGATATCATGTGAAAAATTATTTTCTCATCATTGAACACTGAACAAAAAATGAAACTAGACTGCATTATGAAAAACCTGTATTTGGTGATGTGGCATGTGAACTGTTTATCAAACTAAGAAATAGTCACATATTGATTTGGGGTGTTCTGCAGGTTTGAGATCAGGTCACGTTACAAAATCATTGATTTGTAAGTTAATGTTATTTTTTGTTCTGATATTTTAAATTTAAGGACCTTAACATTTGAGGAAAATTTTCTATGTAGCAGGTCCTGAAATTGTCTTGATGCTGTAATCTGAAATATATATTTGATGACATTTCATATAGAACTGCTGTTTGCCAAAGGTTCAAATCATTTAATTTGTAAGGTCTCAAAGCTAAAACCATGCTTGGAAAGATTGAGTTGTAAGTTCATGAAATTGTATTTTTTTGTAGTTATATATATACATTCATTGTTTAATAATGTTTTTAATTGTTATATACATTTGGAAGAATTGAGAATAAACGATATTCTATAAATCTTCATTGTATCCGTATTCTATGTGATATATCAAGATTTCTAATGAGAAGATAGTTGTCAAAATCCTGTGTATCTCGTTACATCAAGTTTCTTCTGTAATATCATGTTTTACTTACAATCTTATATTTTTGAAAAATACCTTATTTCACCTTTTTAATGTAAGCAAATCTTTTCGGTGGGAATGTATACCATTGTCTTCATAGTTTTGTTATAGTGCAGAGTTGCCAACTATTCTGGAATATGTATGAGATAAAGATTAGATTGTGAATAACGCAACGTTGCACAAAGCGGGAGCAAACACGAAAATATGCATATATTCTCAGCCATCCATTTGTAACCAAAGCCTTTAATTCATACGACAATATTTCCCTGCATATTCTGGAATGGTTGACATCTCTGTATAATGCATTTTCACTGCACGACACCCATACATTTTGCTGCACATCAAACATTACTCTAACCAGTGAATCGGGAGGGATTCCCTGCTCTGACTTAAAGGGGGAATTACACCCAGACAATAATGTATGGTCAGTAAATGAAGAAAAATTAGATGAACAAATTGTGAAAATTTGAGCAAAATCGGATAATCCGTTCAAAAGTTACGAATTTTCAAAGTTATTATTTCCACCTGTGCTGGGCATCCTTGAATTGGCAACGTATAGCCAATTAACATAATCTGTGATGTCATACATGGAGAACTCCTCATGCACTTTATATATAGATTTATTGAAAAAGGATCAATATCATATTTCAAATGATGAATCAGCACCGTTCTTTCTGGAATGCTTGCGGAATTGATGTGGCAATAATATATTTAACTGAAAAAAACAAAATTTTGTCTACTTTTCTGGAAAAAGAGGAAAATGTGAAATTCTGTGTACAAAGTGAATGGAGAGTTCTCCATGTTAGCAGCCATTTTGTTCCTATACGGTGCCAATTTGAGGAGCCCATGAGGGGTTTAAATTAAAACTTTGAAAATTAATAACTTTTGAATGGATAGTCGGATTGTGATCACATTTTCACAGTTTTACCACTGTATTTTTCTTCATGAACTGAGCGCACTCAAATGTCTGGGTGAAGTTCCCCTTTGAGATAGTGACACATTGAGATGGATAGTGACTCTTTATCTCAGCAAATGCATCTTATCTCAAATAGGTGTTTGACATTCAGTCAAACTTGATGCAAACCGGACTCCATAGCAGCCATCTGTCTGTAGGTGTTACCGATATTATTTCATTCTACGGACCTCCCAAATTTTTAGACAGGTACTTAAAGGGGGGATGATAATGCTCAAAAAGATGGAGAAAGAATAATACCTGTAGTAATTTGTAAAACAATTAAAAAAAAAAATCATCATTGTACAGAAATACCCTGGTTTTTCCCTGATGTTAGGTAATTTTTAAACGAACATTTCCTGACTTTTTTTTACTGTAAAAAAAGAAACTCTCTTTCTTCAGGCTTTCCAGGTAGAGTGGGCACTCTGAGAATTCAAAATAGTTGGATGGTATGCATGAAATTGTGTACTGTATAACCTATCAGCAGAGGTAACTGGTGTATGCTGGCCCCCTTTCCATTTAGTAATATGCATGCGGTGTATTCTCATATCAATTCACGGCTTTCATCACAAATGAATAGCCGAGAGTAGTTGTTGTCATGTTTTCTCTCACTTTTGTTGGGTTTTGTAATTCACATTTTACTTTTGCCTCGTGCATATATTTCAGAACAGTTGGCCGGCATCTCTGGGCATTACACAAAAGCTTGACTTTAAGAGTAATTACTGGAATTGACAACAAAGATACAAATATTTCTTTGTTTTCCTTTACAATATCTTTATTTCTGCAAGACATATTTAGTGTTCTATTCTACACTGTACAAATGTTCAAATCCCATTTATCCCCACATATACAGCCACAATTTACAATAATTCAACACATGCTCTACAATCAGACATGCACTTTTCAAACATTTTCTTATGAAGAATGATGACATTGACACTACTGTGTAAAAAGACACCTCGTTCTCCTACATTCTACAGTCATTTGCAAAAGTTTAAGACCACTTTTCATATTTGTATTAACCTGTACACATTCATTGGTTGAGTCAGGAGAGTTTTACTGACATCTTTGGGTGACATTTGCTACAATTCACTGCTTAAACAGCAAGTTGTAGTGCTCAGACTATCAATGAAATCCTGGAAAAGACAAATTAGTTTGATCTCTTGGAAAGATTTTGCGAGATCTCACACAATGATCCCCATTCCATCAGGCATGTGATTAAAGCAATGTCGAGGATTAAATCATTGTGCGAGAGAGATAACGCAAGATCTTTCTGAAAATTGAGGCACCTCTCCTTAATACACAGAAACTGATATTAACATGAACATTAGTTGAATCATTTGAGCAGAAAATTAGGGACTAACTTGCACACATTTGTGGGTAAACCCCCTTCGTGTAGAGGTATGACTGTATAGAAGCAAGTGCAAAAATTGCAGGTGGTCTTAAACTTTTGCAATAGACTGTAGAATCAAATTACTTCTTGTTTGCATCCATCGTGTTAATGTACATGTAGTCACCCCTGTCTTTTGAAAAGGTCCTAATATATATATACCGCCATTGGTAATTTTTATTTATTTATTTTTTAGTTATTTGATAACCCATATGCAGTGGCAAGGAAGCCAAAATTTATTTACAAATAGTTTCACAAATCTTAACTTAAAGCCCATGTATAGTTTTGGTAAAGATTAAAGAAATGTGAATTTTGGGGATATATACCATGACATATAGTTTCTATACACATTTCAAGATCATAGCANTTGTACAGAAATACCCTGGTTTTCCCTGATGTTAGGTATTTTTTAAACGAACATTTCCTGACTTTTTTTTTACTGTAAAAAGTGAAACTCTCTTTCTTCAGGCTTTCCAGGTAGAGAGGGCACCTTGAAAATTCATATTAGTTGGGAGGTCTGCATGAAATTGTGTACTGTATAACCTATCACCAGAGGTAACTGGTTTATGCTGGCCCCCTTTCCAGGTTTCTGTGGATGGGGTACTACATGTACAAATATGCCAACCATTTAGTAATATGCATGAGGTGTATCAAGGCTTTCATCCCAAATGAATAGCCAAGAGTAGGTGTCATGTTTTCTCTCACTTTTGTTTAGTTGTTTTGTAATTCATATTTACTTTTGCATCATGCATATATTTCAGAACAGTTGGCATCTTTGGGCATTACACAAAAGCTTGACTTTAAAGAGTAATCATTAGAATCGACAACAAAGATACAACTATTTACTTGTTTTCCTTTACAATATCTTTATTTCTGCAAGACATATTTAGTGTTCTATTCTACACTGTACAAATGTTCAAATCCCATTTATTCCCCACATATACAGCCATAATTTACAATAATTCAACACATGCTCTACAATCAGACATGCACTTTTCAAACATTTTCTTATGAAGAATGATAACATTGACACTACTGTATGAAAAGACACCTCGTTCTCCTACATTCTACAGTCATTTGCAAAAGTTTAAGATCACTTTTCATATTGTATTGACTTGTACACATTCATTGGTTGAGTCAGAATAGTTTTACTGACATCTTTGGGTGACATTTTCCCCAAGTCACTGCTTAAACAGCAAGTTGTAGTGCTCAGACTACCAATGAAACCCTGGAAAAGACAAATTAGTTTGATCTCTTGGAAAGATTTTGCGAGATCTCACACAATGATCCCCATTCCATCAGGCATGTGATTAAAGCAATGTCGAGGATCAAATCATTGTGAGAGAGATATAACGCAAGATCTCTCTGAAAATTGGGGCACCTTTCTTTAATACATGGAAACTCACATTAACATGAACATTAGTTTTAATCATTTGAGCAGAAAATTAGGGACTAACTTGCACACGTTTGTGAGTAAACCCCCTTCGCATAGAGGTATGACTGTATAGAGGCAAGCAAGCCTTAAATTTCGTTGATTTTAGGGCAAGGCCATTTTTATTTAGGGCACATTTTTATACTACAGCATGAATGGGGAAAAGAATAAAAGGGCACCTAAATCTCCAAGGCAAATGAGCCTTTTTGTGGAGGGCATCAAGGCCAGAGTATAGGGCATCCAAGGCCATGGCCTCCATGGCCTTTGATTAATTTAAGCCCTGGGCAAGTGAAAAAATTGCAGGTGGTCTTAAACTTTTGCAATAGACTGTAGAATCAAATTAATTCTTGTTTGCATCCCTCATGTTAATGTGCATGTACTATGTAGTCACCCCTGTATTTTGAAAGTGTTCTAACATATATATACCGCCATTGGTAATTTTTCATTTTGATTGCAAAGATTGCTGAACAGAAAATCACATGTTTTTTTTTTACCTTGAATAGCGAGTAAGCAAGCTTTATTTTGCTAGCCCACATCTTGGCAATCGCAACCGTATGCGTTCTGCACCTTTTTAGAAAAAAAATCGAAGCCAAAGAGGGGACGAATCAAAGTTACACGCAACAACAAGGATCGAAAAGTCGTACAAAGTGTTTCGAGTTTCTGAGCTTGGCAAGGTGCGTAAGCAAGGAAATTTTCAAATATCGCTGTTGCTAATACGAAACACGCCATCCTTGCGCACTCGCAACCGGAAGTCATGTCGATCGTGACGGACTGACTTAAACTCAATACACTACATTGTCATTCAGACACAAAGTAGAAAATATGTATGGTAAATCTCAATTCATAGAATAGGAATGAAAGTCTCGATCCTGAATCTTTAAAAAAAAAAATCATGAGACAATATGTTACTTTATCTTGTTTTGCTATTGAAGGGAAAATTTGTCTCCCACCCAACATATTTATATTTCATTCACGTGAACAACTTATTATACTGACATATGCCCATGTCGTTTCTCTCACAAAACTTTGCACATGAAAATAACTACATGTAGTACAAATTGTTTGTTTTGTTCTAACAACAAACAATTAGAAAATAGACTTGACACTTTTTCCCAATATTTTACCATATTGATTAATAAAATGTGGAATATAGCTGAGCAATAAAACAAAATCGAAGGAGAATGATAAAATAAATCTTTCTGGAAATCACAAGATTTATCAAATAATGGTTTCGCTCTGTAACTTGCTTCGTACAACTTGTTTGGATCCTCAGCAAATTAACAAAGCCAAACGGAGTGAATTAATTAATTAATACTATTGCACAAAATACAAGAGACGCCAACCATTCAGAAATATGCATAAGGTGAGGAATTAGAATGTGAATCAACAAACAACTAACCCAAATGAGAGAAAGCATGATAATAACCATACAGTTTCCCTTTGAGAAATTATTTGGCCCAGCTGTTAGGTGATTACTGTTTCAATTGCTATCATGCATAATCTGGAATGATTGGCAACTCCAAAACCAGGCNCCATAACTTGTTAATTTTTCGTACAATCTTTTGTACAACATGTTCATGATATCATGTTTCTTTTTAAGTAGATTTGAAGACAAAATTTGGTGATACAAATATTCGCTTTTACCAAAACTATACTTGGGCTTTAATACACTACATTGTCATTCAAACACAATGTAGAACATATGTATGGTAAATATCAATTCATAGAATAGGAATGAAAGTCTCGATCCTGAATCTTGAAAAAAAAAAACTATGACTTATCATGAAATCATGAGACAATATGTTACTTTATCTTGTTTTGCTATTGAAGGGAAAATTTGTCTCACACCTATGTGAACAACTTATTATACTGACAAACGCCCCATGTCGTTTCTCTCTCTCAAAAAAATTGCAAATGAAAACTACTACAGTCAAACCTCGTTATAAAGAACACTAATATAACAAGCTCTCGTTATAACAAGGTAATTTTCCTGGTCCCATCTCTTTGTATTTTATTGTATTTTGACCCTGATATAACAAGGTTTCAATATAAAGAGGTAATTCCTCTGGTCCCAACGACCTTGTTATAATGAGGTTAGACTGTACATGTAGTACATATTGCTTATTTTGTTTGAACACCAAACGATTCGAAAATGAACTTTACATTATTTCCCTATGTTTTACCACATTGGTTAAAAACGTGGAATATAGCTGAGCAATAGAACAAAATCAAAGGAGAATGATAAAATAAATCTTTGAAATCTGGAAATCTTTGAATCTGGAAATCACAAGATTGATCAAATAATGGTTTCGCTCTGCAACTTGCATTGTACAACTTGTTTGGATCCTAAGTAAATTAACAAAACAAAACGGAGTGAATTAATTAATCATTACTATTGCACAAAATACAGAGATACCAACCATTTGGAAATATACACATGGAGATAAATTAGAATGTGAATCAACAAACAGCTGAACCAAATTAGAGAAAGCATTAGAAAGCATTATAACAATACAGTTTCTCTTTGTGAAAATATTTGGCTCAGCTGTTAGGTGATTACTGTTTTAATTACTATCATGCATAATCTGGAATGATTGGCAACTCCAAAACCAGGTGCAGCTTTACACCACCTTCAATAAATTTCCTACAATGATCATTCAAATAACTCTGAAAAAGTAAGAATTAATTGTGTCTCATACATACTAAAATCAACCTCTTAAAAAACAATCAAATTTGTTGATCTATTTAAACAGAAATACCTTTGTGTTCCCATCCAATTTTGTTTGTTATGACCAATTCTGATTATTATATAAAGGCCATCAGACTCGTAAAGAAACCACAATAGCACAAATATTTATTGTTGAGACACAAAACCATTATAAGAAGCTTACACCCAAGATGAACATTTTAAAGACTGGAATTATAAAAAAACATAGAAAACTAAAAGGAAATATGTACATACATATAGGAGATAAATAAATACAATTATATGAGTTTGGTATATAATATGGTGTAAAAGACGATTTTTGCAAATGACATATCACATTGTGATATATATAAAGTATTATATGCACAGACTTTTGAAATGTCATAATTGTTCTTTTCATGAAAATATTCTGAGGGAATCAACAAATTTTTAAGAAGTATGGAAAACTCCCCTCTTCATAATTTTCACTTGAAGCAGATGACAGCATAAATCAGAGTCGTATAAATATGTCTCATCTATATATAATTGGCCTTTGAGCTCATTAACATCACACTTTGGGGGTGTTACTACAAAGCTGCTATGAATTGCATGTTGCAGTTGATCGGCAAGCGCAAATCAAAACTATTGTTTCATCCGCATCTTGTCAAAAGTGCAGACAGTGCGTGAATGAAAATGCACGTTCTAATTTGCAATGGATTTCCAGTCTAGCTGCGATCTATTGCAACTTTGTAGCAATACCACCTAAATCTAGCAAAATCACTATGATCTCTTTTAAATGATTTGATCTATTTGTTATGAAATTTAAATAGGTGTCTCATAAACACATATATTATTTTTCTCTCTTCAGGCAAGTGCTACAGTTTAAAAAAAAACAGATTTGCGAGTCATTCAGGTATGAGTAGAAAAAGTGTTGAATTTATGTTGAAAATATGGAGGATTTTGGGGTGATGTTTACATGTTCCATAATACACATGCATCATAATTTCTGTCATAAATATATCTATGAGTAAATTAAAATATCTTTTTAGAAATGGGTTAAACAAAATAATTATGTACCAAAAGTGCTCAAAATAGTTTTAGAAGCAAGCGTAACCACCCTCTGAACTGGAAAATAAAACCTCACAGGGTAATTTTCAAAACCGCTTTTGAAACCCAGATACAAATCAGTTTTAAGACTACACTTCCTATGGTCAACCTCAGGCATTTACAGGACTGGTGACTTTAGGAGGTGATGATGTTCCTCCTGGGTTTGACTGGAGTCCTAGATCCCTGGCTTCGATCTCCTTCTGTAGCTCTTCAACTTGTCGTTGGAGCTGGGCTCTCAGCTCCAAGAGCTCCTTATTCCTCTGGTGTACTGGCTCCTGTAAGTGATATATAGAAATTAATTTGTGGTAAAGTGAAAAAAACAACTAAATTTAAAAATCTTGAAGTAGATATTTTGGGAATACATAGGATGTTCATACATAGATGGATAGATGAATAGTTTATTTAAATGCTGATAATGACAGTTTGAAGGCTGAAATAAGATTGGTTTAAAATAAAAAGACCTGCCGAGAAGAGTACTCAAGTGACACAAAATCAAAAGAAATCAAATTTGCAATCAGGCATAAATCAAGGCCACAGCAACAACAATCAATTTTGATGACCATGACCATCATCATCATCATCATCATCATCATCATCGTCATTGTTATCATCATCATCATCAGTATTATCATCACTGCCACCTCAATATCATCACCATCGTCATCAGCATGATAATCATCATCATCATCATCATCATCATCATCATCCTCATCGTCTTCACTGCCATCATCATCATCATCATCATCATCATCATCATCATCATCATCATCACCACCACCAACATCATCATCACCATCATCATCACTATCATGATCATCATCATCATCACCACCATCACCATCATCATCAGTATCAGCATCACCATCACCACCACCATCACCACCACCACCACCATCAACACCATCACCACCACCACCATCATCATCATCATCATCAACATTATCATCATCATCACCACCATCACCACCATCACCATCATCATCATCACCACCACCACCACCATCACCACCACCACCACCACCACCACCACCATCAACACCATCACCACCATCATCATCATCAAAATCATCAGCATCATCACCATCATCACCATTACCATCATCATCATCATCATCATCATCATCATCATCATCATCATCATCATCATCATCATCATCATCATCATCATCATCATACCTGAGGTTTCATTCTTGGGTTCCATCTGATGTAGTATGACGTCCAAAGCTCGATCCTTCTCATGCTAGCGACAGGAAAGAGCACATGTTGATGCATATAGCTAGCATACATTGGATTGATAAACTCCTCCATACTGCTATTGATGTATGACCACAGGGAAACAGTCTTTGTCTTTACTTGCTGAAATAGGAAGAAAGAAGGATTGAAAACATATTTCACATATTACATTCACATATAAAGCAAGGGAAAAAAATTGTTATGAAATATGTTATATGTTATGTTTATAGTTACTGTGTTCATGTTATTTGATCAAACGTGTAACAAAATTTTGCAATTTTTTCACAAATGCCCCTTTACCTCAAGCAATAAAACCTTTCATGTGTACCTAAAGAAAGCGAAAAGAGAATAATAGTAAAGGTTGTGAGGGTAATCAAGGAATGAACCACAAAATCCGAAAGATTACATTCATCCTTCATTGGACTCTTTATTGGGATTGAGAAAAATTTTACAAAATATTAATAAACAAATGAACATTTTAAGAGATCAGAGATATATCATACCTTCTTGATTCTTTCACACAGTAGAGGAACAGTTTCCAAAAGAAAGGATTGTCCAAAGAAAAATGAGTGTGATTTCTTACCTCTTTGACTCGCTCTCTCTCACAGTTGAAGAGGAAGGTACCAAAGAGACAGCTGTATAGGTGGTCCAGAATGGTGATCAGAAAGTGTTCATTGAACTCAAAGGCATTTGGGAACTGCAAGAAGAGAAGAAAAAGTTTATACAGAATGTATTCCTGGGGGGCTGTTTCATCAAGATTTTTTGCAGAAACAATTAGTCAGCTCTAACAAATTCCTAGATTGTGATTGGATGAAAAGCACTATCGCTGACAGTTGCTATGGGAACTGTCGGAGAATGACTCCTTGTCGCTAAGACAAATTTTGATGAAACACCACCCAGTATTAATTACAAAAAAAAAACTTAATTGTGTTATAGAAAAGTTCAAGGCACAAGGTTGTCAGTCATGTTTCTTGCCACAAATAATTACTTTTCCTTGTGATGAAAAATCTCCCAATGACAGCAAAAATTTGAATGATTGTCTGAATGTGCATTCTCAAATTCAGTCTCATGTATCAAACCTATCTTATAGCCATTGTGTAATATGATATTCCAAATGATATTTTACACAACTGAGGTGGGGTTCTACACGAGTATGCGTGCATATTTTTCACTGCAATGTAACAAGTTAGATCAATCTCCATTTTGATAAAGCTTGGTTCAAAATAAACTTGATTCATGAAACAATGAAGCTTCAACCCAGATAAAGGCTCCAAAACTTGTTCATTTTTCACACAATCTTTTGTACAACATGTTCATGAGATTATGTTTCATTTTATATAGATTTGAAGACAAAATTTGGCGATAAAAATATTCGCTTATACCAAAACTTTACTTGGGCTTTAAAGATATTTGTTTTTGAGAATTTCATCTTTTGTATCTGTTTCCTACCTGTCTTGTGACTTGCCATACACTGTCAATGAATTGTTGGAAGATGGGCGATCTGTCAGCATCAGTGTAATTCTTGTCTCCATGGCCGTGGCGCTGAGAAAGAAAAAATACAAATATGAAATATGAATCATTGTATTGGCAGAGCCCAGTTCTTTTCTGTTAGTGAAAACATAATTAATATTGATATGTTGATTTCACATAACCGTAACGTGTGTAAACCCCTTATGGGTTGTATTGTGACGGAGGACGAAATTATTGTAAGTATTGGAATTTCGCTTATGATTAAGATTCTGCTAGGATCAAAAGCTCAAGCTCTTTTTTTACTTCAAATTAGTAAATTTATGAACATAATTGTATCCCTCAACAGAAGTTTATTCAATACCTCTAACTTGATGGATAGCATATACTTTATCTTGCTCCATCATTCACATAGTGACATAATCCAATGACTAGCAATTATCAAAATATTGCATTTAGCAATCTCAACATATTACCACAAAAATATAAGATATTTTGGGAAAGATTGGAGTTTTGAGTATGTTTTATATTACCTGTGCCATTTTGTGGCCAAACGCTAACCACTCCTTCTTAATGAGCAAATCAAAGGCTCTGATGGAGTAAAAGTCAGCTCAAAATAGTTAAACGGCAAAGCCTAAAAAATAAAAAGCAAAACACAAGGATAGAAAGTGTTGGTTACCTGTGCCATCTTATGGCCAAACGCTAACCACTCCTTCTCGATGAGCACCTCGAAGCCTCTGATTGTCCGATAGTACGGGTCAAGTAAGAGCATGGCAAGAGCAGTCAATTGGGCTGTTCTGTCCCAGCCATCACTGCAATGGACCACCACAGATGTCTTCTGGCTCTCCACTCGTTCAGCGATACGTACAGCGCCAGCTAAGACCATCTGAGGAGAGGATTTCAAGAATGAGATGAAATATCAAAACATACTAGTGATCTCAAAACACTGATTATGACGATGAGTCATTTTGTTAATATGCAAGAAGAGCTATCAATGATATACGTCAATAGAATTATGACACGCTTGTTTGATGTCATATTTACTACTCTTATGGATATCGACAAATCTATCTATCTATATATCTATATATCGATCTATCTATCTATCTATCTATCAATATGTCTGTCATGTATGTCTATCTATCTATCTATCTATCTATCTATCTATCTATCAATATGTCTGTCATGTCTGTCTATCTATACATCCATCTATCTATCTATATATCTATCTATCTATCTATCTATCTATATATCTATCTATCTATCTATATATCTAACTATCTATCAATCCATCCATCCATCTATCCTAAATTTTGAATTGTCTATACTCACCTTAACATGTTCCAACCAGTGTGTAGCCTCTAGGTTAGCAAGCCAATGATGCTCATCAATGCTAGGAAAACAGATATCCTTCAACTTACGTAAGCTAGAAACAAAGAGATTATGATAAAAATAAGACGGAATTCTCAAAATTCAAATACTTCTACTCATAACTTTATAATATTTTTTCCCTATCCCCTTTTCAATGCCATTTTTAAATCCACTTGATATCAACTAAACATTTATTGAATAAAGAAAGTTAATAAGTCATCTCATACTGTGCAAACATTCAACTCTATTCACCAAAAGGTTGTGATGTTTTGGCTGGTGCAGTGCATATCTTTGATCGTCTGCAATTGTCTCCCATTTGCAGACTACGAGACAACCATTTAACTTTCTTTCTTCATTCTTCACCATAAATGAACTTCTTTCAATCCATTGATATTTCCTATGAAAATAATTTGTCTTCATGGAAAAGTTATGACTGGTCCTATTATTTTGGGGTGTATATTTTTCAAATTTTTGGTGGCAATGCGAAAAGTTACAATTTAAAAAATATACCTGTCTATAAGGACAACCCAAAGGAGACACAAAATTGGGTCCTCTACAGCAAATGGTTTCTATTGAAAGGTTCATTTACATGTAAACTGCACTCTAGGTAGTCTTTATATATAAAGGTTTAATTGTATTTAAAAAATGTATCCATTAATAATCAGGGCACACATATGAAGCAGTCACACACATTTTCGATACAATTTATTTTACAAGTCTAATGCTTACACTTGAATATTTACAAGTTTTACATAGATAATGTAAATAATACAATGAATGGGCTGAACCCCTAAGAAGTAAATCTCATTTTACCTTTCTCTCATGACATGAATGTTGTGGATATCCAAGAAACAGATCTCAGCATTCTGGTAAGTATCCTCATTCTCATATCCACCTCCTTTTGCCTGACAAAATATTGGGGGAAATTCAGAAAATATATAATAACAAAATAAACAGATATACAGTCAAATCTGGTTAAGTGACATTTCCCTATTAGTCACCAAATTTGAAGTAATATTTTAGAACAAAACATGTGTTTTTAACCTCTTGTTATTTGTATTTCTCCAAGGGTGTAATCGAGTTTTGTGGTCCAAAGAGATTCAACTTTGGCAGAGTTATCTGTAGTTCAAAATGATAATTCATAGAAAAAATGTTAGAAAAGGTATTATGCATTCAATGTCTCCATCGGTCTAAACTTGTCACATTTCTTGCATCACTTAAAGACAGATCTATTTGCTATTTGAAATCACGGGTGGCCACTATAGTGAAGTTAGACTGTATAAATTTATTCTATCAAACCATTATCCTCAAGTTTACGAAGGGTAGCTACATCGAAGTTTATAATAAAACTATATTTCATCATCCCCCACAAAAAGCAGCTATAGCTCAAACTTGAGAATACCTTACTCTTTCTATCATTCTTGAGGGCTATCTGGCATTAATCCTACAGATAAAAAGGATTGCCCTACCTTATTTGCAACTGCATTTACTGTCGGCCTGGCATCCATGATAACAAGTTTGTGGGACTGAGCATTGGCATCAAGGATCATCTGTATGTATTTCTCATCTTCTTTGCTTCTCTTTCCTCCGACCCCAACCAGAGGCTGACTGCATCTTGTGATGGTGGCCTGGCTCTGAGGGTGGAGCCATGACATGATCTGAGAGACGGAAGGTGGAGAAGGTAGGGATAAAGAATTGACCACATTATTAAGTAGTTTTTAAGGATCATTTGAATGTATTTCTCATCTTCTTTGCTTCTCTTTCCTCCGACCCCAACCAGAGGCTGACTGCATCTTGTGATGGTGGCCTGGCTCTGAGGGTGGAGCCATGACATGATCTGAGAGACGGAAGGTGGAGAAGGTAGGTATAAAGAATTGACCACATTATTAAGTAGTTTTTTAAGGATCATTTGAATGTATTTCTCATCTTCTTTGCTTCTCTTTCCTCCGACCCTAACCAGAGGCTGACTGCATCTTGTGATGGTAGCCTGGCTCTAAGGGTGTAGCCATGAAAGGATCTGAAAAGGGGCAGGTTGAGAAGGTAGGTATAAAGAACTGACAATAATTCAGCAAAATGTTTAGCAAAAAAAGATTTCACAAGCGGATACTTTTTTTTCATACTCGTCATCCAAAATGATGGTTAGTCATTTTAGGAGCAGGTGGCATTTTTAGCCATTTGTTCATTGTGTTCTGACTCTTGCCTTTCAACACAAGGCTCAGCGATTCAAATCCCACCCATGAGGTTCCTTTCCTTCAGCAAGATTTTTGTGCTTAGTCAGCCCATGTGAGGTAAACCGAGATGGCAGAAAGAAATCCCTTGTAGGCGCCTTAGTGGCAGTCTGCTAGAGCTGCATGATAGGGAGTGAAAACTTTCAGCGCCAGGAGCACCAGTAAGGTGGACCTGTGCACTCGAAGCACCATTATTATCATTATTAGGCAAGAAGTGGTTTCCCATCAGCACCAAGTCTACGCAACCCAATGGGGACAGTGTAACTAGGTTTCAAACAAGAAGAGTGCAAATCTGGTTTTATTCCTCTTCTTTAGGCGAGCATCTCAGCTGACATTTTAACATTTTGTATCCTCTGGAAAAGGCACTATATAAATTCAAGTAATATTTTTATTATTATCTCTCATTTTCATCACAAGTGATTGACAGAGATTATGTTTATTGTTGCAATGCTTACTCTCGCGAGCATATTTTATTCAGCTGTTGCGTTATTCACAAGCTACTTTTTCTACATGTATACATTTTCTAGAACAGTTAGCATCTCAACTTTCAAAGTGCATAGAAAGTTTACTTACTGGCATTCTGTTTCTGCTCCTGAATGCGGCTACTTGTCTCAAAAGTTCATCATCTGCGGCAGCTGGTATGGCAAGCTGAAACAACAAGAGTGAATTTGTAGAAATTAAAAGAGGGTAGACCATTCTCCCTGACATTCTGTTTAATACACATAGTGCACTATTCGCATTGTACAGAACATCCTATCATGGCACATGTGGACCTCCATTGAGTGGAAGTTTGTTTACAGCGTATTTTGATTATTTTCAGGCTGGAATGGGGATCAAATTACAAACATTTAAAAAAAATCATAGCAACAGCGTCCGAAACATACAAATGCAGATATTCTTCATAATTGAATTTTGACTTGCTGGAATCTAAGCTTTTATGAATGTGGGGTCAACTCAACTTTTCTGATGCCCATCTAGAAACAGAATGGATTTGAAGTGCTCTCAGATTCTGATGTAAAGAACGATTGTATTATTTCTCAAATTTCTTTTCATAGAGAACTAGTCTTGGAATGGGTTGGGATAAAACTTGAGTGACACATAGAAAATAACTGCCAAGAAATCAAAATTTGATTATTTAAATTTTAGATTTAAATTTCATTATTTGATCAATCAATCATATGCATACAAATAAAAGATCAATTCTAATTTAAAAAACATGATATAATTGTGATATTTTCATTAAACAGAATACCAGAGTATGCTACTACAAGCTGAGCAGATATCTGTTCCACAAATTGACCTCAAATAGAGTGTTTATCTATTTTATAATCAAAGGGGTCAACAAACTGTATAGACCTTTGTTCTCA
Organism: Temnopleurus reevesii; assembly: GCA_036244855.1. Taxonomy (NCBI): domain Eukaryota; kingdom Metazoa; phylum Echinodermata; class Echinoidea; order Temnopleuroida; family Temnopleuridae; genus Temnopleurus; species Temnopleurus reevesii. The sequence goes on from BQKZ01000697.1 coordinate 88,259, forward strand.
GGTACCATTAACTGATAAAATAAATATGAATGAAACTTCAAATAATCAGTACCTAAACTACTTTTTGATAGATCAAAATCAAAATAATATAAGAAATAAAAATATCAATTTGATAATCAAGATAAACCACATAAAATCTATAACTCCAATGTAGGGCACAGTCAAAATAATCAAAATTAAAACAAATAATCAGATATTTCTTTACATCTTTCAGGTCAATCCGTCTAAAGGTAAATTAAAAATGATATATACAGTCAAACCTCATTATAAAGAGGACTGATATAACGAGCTCTCGTTATAACAAGGTAATTTTCCTGGTCCCATCTCTTTGTATTCTATTGTTTTTTGACCCTGATATAACAAGGTTTCAATATAAAGAGGTAATTCCTCTGGTACCGACGACCTCGTTATAACGAGGTTAGACTGTACTTAGGAGAGGAGGGGGAGAAGGGGAGAAGGAGCAGAAGAAGAAGAAGAAGGAGAAGAAGGAGGAGGAGGAGGAGAGGAAGAATTTGTTAAACCCTCTCTCGATCAAGAGATCACTTACAATAGCAGGGTATGTGTCACAGAAGGTGAAGTTTTCATTGAGTCTGGAAATTCGCCAACTCTCTGTTGGGAGACCCTGTCATAAATAAAACCAAGGCCATAGTCAATATCATACTTCAAACATATACCTTAATCATAATAACTGTTGTCAATATAGAGTTCAGTCCTATGAAATGTACACAAACACATTCTTAAAGCTACACAGAATACAAAGTGCAATAATATAAAACAAATGGATGTACTGATGCTTGTGGAGTATTTACACGTATAACCCATGTTCTGTGTACCTTCCAAATGAAAGTAGTCTGAAGATATACCCATCATAAAAAATACTATTATTTGCATGCTGATTTAGTTTGAAGAAGTTGATTTAAATTCAATAGCTCACAAAACAAAACAAAATCCATAATACCCTTAATACCCTTCATGGTGCGTTTTTTTAGTTTCAATTATAAAAGCAACACATCACATGTTTACATATTACATGTAGATGACTAAAGATGATCTACAATGACTAAAGTGACCAAAAGACCACCAACAGTGTTCATTTCATCACCTGTCATATCATTGTCACTTAGACAACCTGTCTGGTAAACAAATAACTTTTCAGTTATTAGGTGCACTGCAAAGCTCCAATCACATTCAGAGGAAATTAAATAATGTAATACTGAACTGTGCCAAAATCTGACAAAACAGCACATCAAAATTCCTTGAAAACTATTTGATTGAATTAGGTTTAATTTGTGGAAACATGTTGATATGAAACCTTTGAAGGGCTCACATGAAAAATAATACATGGTGGCAATAATATTGTAAAGCAAAAGTATGAATGTAAAAGATAATTTAAAACTCTGTCTTGAAAGCCTCATCTTTGAACTCTTGTATATTCTGGAACAGTTGGCATCACTGTGGTGTGTATCTTTGTTGTGCAGTTCTTCACAATATAAATGAATATACATGCACCATGCATGTTGGGGCTATGGGGGCCCATCCCCCTGGGTATGTGAAATTGTGGGGGCATAAGATTTAAGCTGAGACCCCTTGGCCAATGTTTGGAGGAGTCTTGTTTTCTTCTTTATGGCTTTTCAGCTCTTTTGGGCCAGTTAGAGGGGGGTGAAATTTTTGAGCTGCTGTCCAAGGAGCATGTTGTATAAAAATATAACAACTTTGCCATCATTAAGGTATGTCCTGTAGAATCCTTAATACGTATTGGCTGTTGCACATCACTGTCATGGCAGTTGTCATTAAAGGCCTCTAGGTTGTTAAATCCTCGGTATACACATGATAGATATATCATTGGCATAGAATAAAGTTTTAATTTTTCTCACCTGTCTTTTATATTCAGCAACAGGGTCGTACACTGCCCATCCATCTTCATTGTAATACTCCTTGTATTCAAAGGCAAAGAATGGCTGCAGATAGAGAATAAGAGAATAACACATGAAATATGAAAATGAAATATATAACCTCGGCGACTGAAGTGGCTCACTTCATTGGTCAATGGATACCCTGGTAATTTTCGCTCGATTACTACTGGATACAAAACCTTGCTTCTCCTGAATAAAAGTTGCAAACATATGATAGGAACTCACAAAACAATTAACAAGTATTTTGAGGGCTGAAATACTGGTATACTTCAAACAGGAAAAAAACAGGGTAAACAGACATCAGTAAGGAAAAAAATAACTCATTTTTCAGGTACCCCAAAACAGAAATAGAATAAAAATGCAAAATTACAGAAAAAAAGGAAAGACACAAATGTAAAATGGCAGATGTAAATAGTCCAACCGAAAATTAAATAGATTTTATTTGATGGTTTATTATACTTCTGAATATCCTAAGCAGAATATACATCTTCAGTACATTGCTGACCTTGTACATGTATGTACAACAAACAACCACGATTTACTGTTCAGTCAACAGATTGTGATATTTGATAAAGTAGTGAGAAGGAATAGGCTTGCGTAATCTAAGGCCACATGCATAATCTAAAGCAAATATCAACATGGACCCTCGTAAACATTGTAAAACAGACTAAAAGAAATCATGCTGACTCGGAACTATTGTCATAATTTCTGATGGATTGTATTCTATTCTAGTCTTCAAATTGATCTACATTATGGTCATGTTCTACATATTTCAGATATTGGCAATCTTGGGCCATTTATAGAGATGCTACACAGAATAGAGATGCCAAAACATGCTCGAGGTGTATTTTCATATGATTGTAAGATTTTCATTACAAGCGAATGGCTGAAAGTATGTTTATTGTTGTCACGCTTTCTCCCTTTTGTTCACTTGCATTATTGAAACTTTAATTTTGACCTCATATTCCGGTTAGCATCTCTGTGTAAACCAAGAGTCCAAAAGATGTGAGATCAATAGCAATGCATGCAGATCTTTTGAAATATGAGCAAAATAAAGGGCCAAGAACTGTAACGCTCATTGCCCAAGGAGTGAGATTTGGTAGGTCTTTATCCTTCTTTTCTGTAAATTGGGTAAAACATGGTTTTATGACATTTTTAACTTACCAATTTATTTGAGATTGGAAATGCATAAGTCTGTACTTTCTCATAGACCAGTCTTCTTGAGTGGTTCTCTTGTTTATGTGCAAATCTCAGGTTCCTCATATCCTGCAAAAATTGAATTGTTCAAAAATGAAATACAAAATCACAGAAAAACCTCGTCATCATCATCATCAACAACATCATCATTTTCCTAATCTTCAGGATCAACATCATCATCATCATCATCAGCATCAGCATCATCATCATCAGCATCATCATCATCATCATCATCATCATCATCATCATCATCTTCAGCATCATCATGACAACCATCATCACGATGACCATCATCATCACCATTTCCATTATCATCATCATCATCATCATCATCATCATCATCATCATCATCATCATCATCATTATCATCATCATCATCATCAAAACAACAAAATCATCATCATCATCATCATCATCATCATCATCATCATCATCATCATCATCATCATCATCATCATCATCATCATCATTATCATCATCATCATCATCAAAACAACAAAATCATCATCATCATCATCATCATCATCATCATCATCATCATCATCATCATCATAATCATCATCATCATCATCATCATTATCATCATCATAATTATCAATAAAAACAAACGACTTACCTTACAGAAGACCTCCAGACCATATGAGTTCTCTCCCCTGCTGGTGGCTCCGCCCACTTTCTCCACTCTGTACACAGCACCAAGAGGTACATCTAGGATGAATGGTGGCTCCTACATTGTAAATAGTATAAATATTCCACAATGGATCGTGAAGGGATACCTTCAGATGGCTTTCTCTCATGGCAGTACATGTATTTGACAATTATCTTACAATACTTGCTGTTAGTGCTTGAAGGTCTGACAGGACTTTAATTATTCTAGAGCTAAGTTAATCAATATTTCTAACTTAAATTGGCAACATTAAAACCTTTAATTCTCTCATTAGAGCATTTCAATTTAGTGTATTTTCAAACTGAATCGTCCTTGCCAGAGAGCATATTAAAAAGCTAAAAGTTGCCAATTTACGTGAAAAATAGTAATTTGTAAATGTTCACTGCATTGGCAATTGGCAAGATGTATGGCAATTTTAATTATTATATTCACCAAGAAAATTCTCGGTGTCAAATAGCAAATAGTAAATACAATGATAATGGTCAGGTTTTGTGTAGAATTTTTAATTTCATTCTGCTCATGCAACAGAGCCACTTACAACCAAATCAAAACAACAAAAAGTACTTTATCGTCCTGAATGGATTAATAAAGAATTTCACCAATTATTAAATTTGATCAAAAAGAACTCCATAACAAGCACTTTTGTTTTGCTCCAATAGAAAACTGCATAAGCTAAAATTTTAGCGAATTTCGTGACCTTGGCCTTCATGATTCTACTATGTGCAATGGATATTCATAGGTGTACAAACACTAGCAAACACATGAAAATATCACAAAAATGCGTCAAACTGGTCTGATATTGCAAATTTATCTTCAAGCTAAAATATTGGCTTATACAGTAATCAAAATTCTCCTGTAAAGAGAAATTTTATCCAAATAATTTTATATCTGTTAAAAATTCCCACCACTGAAGCTTAAAAATCAAGATTTTCTCTTTAAACTAGAGGGTTTGGCTATGCACTCACCCTATCTCCTCCTTTGAAATAGAGCTTATAGTTGGTGATAGTTAGGGTACCACGCATGGGGCCCGTGAAGGGGCACAGGTACGTCACATCCTTGGCTGTAAATACATAAAGAAGATGAAATTCTGCCATGAAGTATGTACAGCTCAGGGAATAATTTAATATTTCATATTTGATTAGCAGTTTTAGACATTGAGGAAACTTTTCAAATTCTTTACTATACAGTTCTACGTGAAAAAGTTGCTACAAAAAATATATTTTGTATAGCAATCCTGCTAAAATGCATAGCAAATTGCGATGCAATACCAGGAAACTTATTCCCTGCGATCGATTATTTAGGCATGTACAACTATATGTTGCTTGAATCTCAGAGATATACTGTAGTTTATACATATGTAATTTTACAGATATTTTCCTTTCGCTACTAGAATTGCCTATGCCGCCCCCCCCC